>PVJX010028849.1:0-16972 GCA_004027295.1 Dolichotis patagonum | reverse complement strand
TTTCCTTCTTTATTTATGGTCTTCCAGTTTTCCTTTGGGAAACACTACTCTCTCTCTCTCTCTCTCTCTCTGTGTTTTTTAAAATGCATTTTATTTCAAAGAGAAAAAAGAATAAAGCAAAATTTCAAAGCACAACAATCATGGGATAACAATGGTACATACATTGTGCATTGCTATCCCCAAATCAGTCACCTAGACCACAAGATATCTGCATTCAATTGTCCAAACAATGCCAGCACAAACCTTTCTCTTTGATGTACTCAGAGAAATCAGTACTATAGCTATTTTAAATATATATATATATATATATATATATATATATATACACACACACACATATATTATTGCTTTCAGATTCTCACACTAATGAGACAATACAATGTTTACACATGCATGTCTGATTTATTTCACTTATGAGTATAGACTCAAGTTGTATCCATTTACTTATAAAAGTGTCAAGTTTTTCTTTCTTTGTGGCTGACTACTCTCTTTTTTGGTCCATGAGCCAAGCTTATTCCCAGAATTCCTGGGACAGGTACTGAGACTTTGGCCTGGCCAATTATCATCATAGAGATGATTTAGAGATGAGCATTTCACCCAAGTAAGGCAATGAGAGCCTTTGCTGGAAAAAATGGAGCAGAGGCCTCCTTGCTTAATAGGGAGTTGGGGTGAAAGGTGAAGCTAAAACATATAAGCCTGGAGCTGGTTTGTGGCTGTTTTTGCTCCTCAAGGGGAGAGCCCACCTAAGGCTGAAGTCAATACTTCATTGGTGCCAAGAAATGGAGATGATAAATAGCCTGAATTTTTTTTGAGCTCCTGGATTCAGGGGTCTGAATTTTTTTTTTTTTTTTTAGTTATATGAGGCACAAATCTTCCTTTTTTGTTTAAGCTAGCTTGAGTTGGGTTTCTTTTATATGCAACTGAAGAGTTTCAGTGGTTTTGCCTGGCGTTCATAAAAGGCAAGGGTGCCTGATTTGTTCCAGAAACAGATTCTGAAAGTTAAAGGATCTTCAATATCTTCTTCATCCATATTTTATATACAAATCTGCATGTATTTTAGTCAGGTATCAGTCTAGTCTCTGCTTCCTTAATTTCAAGGATAACACACTCATTGTTTCAAGAAATAATCTGTCCCATCACTGGAGAGTCAGTGCTGAAGAAAAGTCATTTTTTCATGTACTGGCAGAACAAAACCACCTTCTAACCCCTAGGCCTGAAACTAAGATAAATGATGGAAATAACCTAATCTGATGACCCAAGTATTTTGGCCAAATCTTTGGATACATAGAGAGCTAAATTTAACCAGGCATGGTAGTGCATGACCATAATCGCAGCTACTCAGGAGGCTGTGACAAGAGGGCTGCAAGTTAGAGCCCAGCCTGGGCAACTAAGTGAGGCCCTATGCCAAAAAACAAAACAAAACTCCTAAGTTTAGGAGTAAAAGAGCCCTAAATGATTTGAATAAGAAAGTGGGCTTTTGTTAGTTTGTTGGCTTTTGCTTTTGAGAATTTAGGGGCCAAGAAGAAGAGAAGTAGAAAAGGAGGACAAAGGAAAGTCAGATGACATGGGATAATAGCAGAAAGGCTTTTCATAAAAAGAATGTCATGTACTACATTTGGGAAGTTCTCTGTTTCCATACTAAGTCCCATGATTCTTTAGTACAGTTTGGCAACAAAGGTAAGGAGTGTGCTGTGTGTGTGTGTGTGTGTGTGTGTGTATGTGTTATAGTAGGGGTTGAAGAGACGTTGTAGAACAGGAATAATGGATGTGCCATATAAGGCAATCCATAAGCTAGATTCAGATAGTTGAAGCAGAGACTCAAAATCTGAGGTGATCATGACAATGTAATTGCTCTGAGACTTAGAATAATCTTCGGGAATATTTTTGGGAACCTTTGGAAAGGAAAGTTTGAACCAGTCTTTATGGATTCTCAAGAGGCAGAGAGAACCCCAGCTAACGACTGGATTGTACTGGTTTTAAGACGCAATTAAACTCCCTAAAACCTTCCCCATAACCAACGGTACTTTTTCTCTGAGGGCCTTGGAGACCATGTCTATGCCCTTTGTCCTCCATAACTACAACTTTATCATCTGGTTGTGGAGTCCGAGTGGGATTTGAATCTGGGCTTTGCCCTTGACTATGTGACCATGGAATCTAGAATCTAGTGGAGGGAACTGAAAACAAATACATAAGATATATACATGACGGGTGAAGGAAAGTGTGGTGCAACAAACAGGTAAGAGGAAGCATGCCACGGGACTAACTTGCCACTTTCTGTAGAGTAGAAAGGAGAGTTCTTGATGAAAACTGATATTTGATCAGAGACCCACAAGAAGACCGGAAGCAAACTCATGTTTTGGATCCAAAATGTCCCCCAAAGTTCATGTGTAAAGGCTTGATCCCCAATGTTCAGAGGTGGGGCCTTTGGGAGGTGATCGAGTCATGAGGGTTCTAATGTGGTCAGTGGGTTAATCCGTGGGTAGTTTCCTAATTTAGTGGATTATTGGAGGTGTAAGAACTGAGGAGATAGAGCCTAGTTGGAGGAAGTAGGTCTCTGAGAGCATGCCGGTAAGTATACAAATTGTTTAATGGCCATTTTTATTTTATTTATTCATTTTGTGTGATGTTGGGGATCAAACCCAGGGCCTTGTGCAAAGCAAGAACTTTAACACCAAGCCACATCCCCAAACGAGACCTACCTTTTAAACAACAATTCAGATTTACAATTGAGGCTGCTATTCAGACTTATGATTTGTCTTTTTTTGGTATAGTTCTATACATCTTGTTTATAAAGCCTCAATATCTTTTTTGTACAGTATACTTTGTTTATGCAGCACTGTAATTTTTGTTGATTGCACTACACAGTACAGCGCTGTAGCTTTATGTCCTATTATACATTACAGTACTGCATGTAAGAGTTATGCAAATAAAAGCAGTCATTAAGTTGGAGTTTCCTTTAACTGTTATTTGTTCTGAATATTACAATGTGCACACTATATACATTTCTTCATTTAGCCATCAATTTATTTAATGACCTCGGATGTTAAACAAGGAATGCAAGCATTGTGTTTCTGGCTCCTCCTTTCTTTGTTTCCTGGCTGCCATGAGTTGAGCTGTCTTGCTCCTGGCCACAATGTCTCCCCAGAGGCCTGGAAACAATGAAACTAAGCAAATATGGACCGAATCCTGCAAAGCTTGAGCCAAAATAAATCTTTCCTTCTTTAAGTTGTTTATCGCAGGTGTTTTGTCACAGCAATGGAAAGCTGACTAAGACACAAACCTTGCCTATACACAGGGGAAGAAGACCATTTTAGGCATATAGGAAGGCAAGTATACTTTGGAGTGGGAGTATGTGGGATGTGTTTAATTCAACAAGGAGGCCAGTGAAGGAAGCAGAACAAGTTTGCCCTCCCTGAGTCTCACTGTCTCATTTATCAACTCTAGATCTGTTAGTACCTACCTCACACAGTGGATATACTGAATACTATGATCATTCCTAGCACAGTGCCTAGACCTTGTAATCTGTTGTCATTGACAAGACAGCTGGGCTGAGGGGGTGACTCAGGGTAGAGTGGTTGCATGTACAAGGCCTTAAGTTCTAGCCCTAGCACTGCATGGGAAAGTGGGCAGCTAAATAAATCTTCACTAGTGTCAGTCATTCCTTTCTGCAGTAGTGAGGCTTGAATCCAGGGCCTTGTACATGGCAAGCACTGTAAAAGTGAGCTATATCCTTAGTCCTTTTTATTTTTATTTTACTTATTATTATTTTTTTCTCTTTTTTGATTACCTACTTGGTCTTTTTAGATCACTATCATAGTATTCAGTAATTTATATGAGGGCAAAAAAACTTTCACTTCATAAGTGCCGGGATTATGAAATTGGGCTTTCTGAACTTATGTCAGCTATTTTCAGTCCCACTCCAAGGCTTTTCCCTTCAGAGAAAGAAGAACAGGAGGGATGTATTTCTGCTCTAGGAAGCTTTCTGCTTTGGCATTTGATTAAACTGCTCTGGGCAGTATAGGCATCACTCTGCTTCCCCAGAGGAGCTTGGAGAATTGAATCTTGGCCTTGGGAGTGTCTGGTTTAAAGCTCTGTAAATTTGCAGTGGTTAAGGCTATGATTTCCACATAATCTTTTTTGTGTTTGTTTTGATTTTCTAAATCTCTCTATATATGAAGAAATAAATCAAAGATCACCCAAAATTTGATAACTTGGGAGAAACTGGACCCATCAAGCAACCAATTCCTTTTAAAGAGGAAAGCTGAGTCAGACCCACCAGCTTTAGGATTTGTGAGAGTAGTTTTCTTCCATGGCATCTATGTCAAGAGACTTTGGGACTGGGTATGACACTCTGGCCTTGAACATGGGTAACTGCTCAGTTGCTTCCCATGTAGTTTTCTGATTGGTAGGCGGAGGACTTTTGTCAGGCAGACTTTGGGGTAGAGGGAGTTGCAGGGAGGGGGTCCAGTGCCCTATTATTATAATAGCCCAGCTAAGCACTTTTTAGCTTCAAGTGTTTTAACCTACATTAGCTAATTAACTGGCAGTTTACCCAAGGGGAGATGAGAGAGTATAGGCAATAGCAAGATCACATCTGATCACGCTTCCACAGTCTGGAGGGGACAGATAATGTGACTGTGATACAAGAGTCAGAGAGAGTGCTGTGTATTTGGACAGGGGTTAATGGACAGGAGCTAATTGACAGGCTCTTGGGCCCTGCGCATGATGGTCAGCTGGTTTGCTCATGACAGGGTGACAAATACCCCATTCAGTCACAGCTCACAGAGACCTAGTCAGACTCTGTTACTGATCTGACAAGTGCTCAGGGTATTAGCTGGTTCACCACAGATGTCTTCTCTGGATAACTCTGTGTCTAGGAAACAGAATGAGATTCTTCATGGTCAAAATGTTGAGTATGATTTTTTTTATACAGGAAAATTTCACAAGCCCAGTAAGCAATGATTTCTTATTATTCACTATCTTCTGTAGGAAAAAACAGAAAGAATTGGTACATTAATAGAAATGTATAGGTCAGCATAGCTCATAGTAATTCAGTATAGGCATCTAAAGTTTAAAATTTTAAAATTCACTTTTTACAATTTGAAAAAGTAAAATGTACTATTTTCTTTTTTTTTTTTTAAAGCAGTGATGAAGTTTATTTAAGAGAGAAAAAGTGAAGAGTGGGAGAGAAACTGGCGCTGCTGAGCAAGCTTGGGTCAAGCAAATAGAAAAAGAGGGCAAGAGCAAAGATAAAAGTACATACTGTGTCTGGAAAACCACAGCATGGGTTATTGCAAAAAGTGGTAATTTACTCTTTGAGGGCAAAAATGTACTCTTTTTTTTGTACATTACATAGGTTTAGATCAGGGTCAACAAACTTTCACTATAAAGAATCAGAGAGTAGGGCTGGGGACTTAGCTCAGTGGCACTAGACCTTACCTGGCAAGTGCGAGGTCGTAAGTTTGATCCCTGGTACAAAAAAAAAAAATCAGACAGTAAACACTTTAGGTTTTGTAGTCTGTCATAAATATTCAGTTGCCTAAAGAGCATGACTTTCTATGTGCAGATTGAAATTTAAATTTATATAATTTCATGAGATATACTTCTCTTGATTTTTTTTACCATCATTTAAAAACAGAAATAAGTAGGTACATTGGTGTACACTTACAATGCCAGCTACTTAGGAGACTGAGGCAGGAGAATTGCAAGTTTGAGGCCAGTCTGAGCAACTTAGTGAGACCTTGTCTCAAAATGAATAGAATAGAATAGAATAGAATAGAATAGAATAGAATAGAATAGAATAGAATAGAATAGAATAGGTTGGACTGGACTGGACCAGACTGGACTGAAGTGGCATGGAGTGGAGTGGAATGGAATAAAATAGAGTAAAATAAAAGGAGCTGGGAATGTAACCCAATGATAATGCTCTCCTGGGTTCAATTCTTAGTACTGAAAAAAAGTAGAAATTAGGGATGAAAGTGTAGTTTAGTGGTAAAGTACCTGCCTACCATGCTCATGGCCTTGGGGTCCATCCTTAGCACACACACACAAATAGTGAATGTGACAGTAAAAACCATTCTTAGGGGCTGGGGATTTAGCTCAGTGACATAAGTGCCTGCCTTCAAGTGTGAGGTTATGAGTTCAATCCCTGCTGCCAAAACAAAAACAAAAACAAAAACATTCTTAACTTATGGGCTATACTAAGGTACAAAGACAGGTGGTGAGCCCTTGGGATATAGTTTCTTGATGTCTGATTTATTCCACTGTTTCTCAACGTTAGTTTTATTGACATTTCTTTGCCATGAGGGGCTGTCTTGTAGGATTTATATTAACATCCCTGGCCTTTCTTCATAGATTCCAATAGCATTCTCTTTCTCTTCAGGTTGTGACAACCAAAAAACATCTAACACTACCAAATGTCCTTTAGGGAGCAGAATTACTGCCAGTTGAGAACCATTAGTTTAGACAAATGCATACAGTCATCTAATAACAATGATCAAGAGACTACGAAACATGCTGATTATCCAAAAAAAAGTTCCTTGTACTATGCCATATTATACTGTTAATTATATCTTTTTTTTTTTTTTTTTTTTTGGTACTGGGGATTGAACTCACGACCATGCACTTGCAAGGCAGGTGCTTATGCCACTGAGCTAAATCCCCAGCCCCTGTTAATTATATCTTAACAAAGCTGAAAAAAATATATTTGTATTGCTTGTTACTTTTCATTTATCCTTCTTTTTTTCAGTACTGGAGATGGAACCCAGGGCCTTTTCACTGCACTACATCCCCAGCCCTTATTGATTGACTGATTGATTGATTGAGACAGGGTTTCACCAGGTCACTAAATTTTCCAGGTGGGGGCTCAAATTTGCCATCCTTCTCCCTTAGCCTCCCAGAATGCTGGAATTATAAGTGTATGCTACTATGCCCAGTTTTTTGTTGTTGTTTTTGTTGTGTGTGTGTATGTTTTGTACCACTGAGGGAATCATGTGCTAAGCAAGTGCTCTACCACTGAGATAATCCCCAGATCTTTTATAATTTTGAAATAGGGTCTCACTAAAGTGCTTAGGCTAGCCTTGAATTTGTAATCCTCTTGCCTCAGCCTCTGGAGTAGCTTGGATTTCAGATATTTGCCACTATGCAAGGCTTTTCCTTTTTTTTTTTTTTCCTGGTACCAGGGATCAAACTCACAATCTCATACTTGTCAGGCAGGTACTTATGCTATTGAGCTAAACCCCCAGCCCTTTTTTTTTTTTAATTTTAAAGAGCGTGAAAAAAAAACAATAGAACAAAGAAGATTAGAAGAAAACAGTGTAATTGCCATAGGATTTCAAAGCAAGACAACAGGAAATCAACAGTGGCTACCATAATGTCTCTTGCTTTCTTCTAAATCGTTACACAAAATGCCTGTATCTTTACACACAATGAATTCATACAAAACAAAATAGTATAAAACTGATTAAAACAGAATAATGAAGGCTTTACAGGCCTTCAAAACCAGACAATAGGAAAATCAACAATGGCTACCATAATGTCTCTTGTTCTCTTCAAAATAGCTGTTCATACCTTCATGTATGTTGAAATTAAATAATACAAGACAGACTAAAACCACTCTGAACAGAGAATAACAGCATTACTGGATTTCACAGCATGATGATAGGAAATCAGCAATGGATACCATAATGTCTCTTTTTCTTCAAAGTAGCTGTTCATTTCATCATGCATGATATAATCGATTCTCATAAACTGTTTAGGAGAAGTTCTAGGCAAGTATAAGCCTCTACATGTACAGCTATCCTTTCTGCATTAGAGGGAAAAACAAAACAAAAGGAAACAAATTACTAGAAAAACAAGAAACAAAAGATACAAATAAATAACAATAGCAAAGAGCCCCAAACAATGACGATATAGGCCTTCAAAACAAGGCGGTAGGAACATAACAATTTTTGTTGCTTTGCACAGTGATCTTCAGAAGAGCTCCTCAGATCATGAGGCACAAACATGCAAAACAGATGCAGTCCTATGAATGTTAACTGTTTTGTTCCAAGAACTAATAGAATTTGTAGTATAATCATCTTAGCTATCTTAAGTGTGTTTATACAAATTTAAATATTTTTTCTTTTCCCTTCCTTTTTTTCTACTTTTCCCTGAGTTACTCTTTTTCCCCCATTGAGCAGATTCATATTCTTTCACAATATTTATTGAGGATTTTGTATCTTACGTACTCTTACCATTTCTTACACTAGGCAGACAATATGATACTTACACGTGAGTTTGATTTATTTTACTTACGAGTATGGTCTCAAGTTTCATCCATTTACCTATAAAAATCTCAATGTGATCATTCTTTATAGCTGAGTAGTATTCCACTGTATAAAAGTACCATATCTTTTTTATCCATTCCTCAGTTGATGGGCATTTTGGTTGTTTCCAATTTTAGCTAATACAATTGTGCTGGTGTAAACATGGGTGCACATATACCACTGTGATATGATGTTTTTAATTCCTCTAGGAATATGCCCAGAAGTAGAATAGCTTGGTCAAATGGGACTTCCAATCAAAACTTTTTGAGGAACCTCCACACTGATTTCCAGAGCGGTCTACACTCCCACCAACAGTGCAGAAGATATGCATTTTTGGATTGATCTTTGAATTTCGGGGGTCTGATTTTTTAAAATTCCTTTTTACTCTATTGGAGATTTCTTTTGACATGCAAAAACTTTTTAATAAGGTAAGTTATTCCCAGTTATTGATTCTGGGAAGTATTTCCCATGTGGTGTGATTTTTGTTCATGAATTCTCTTCTGAACCCTCTGTCTTTAAGATTTCTACCTACTTTGTCTTCCAGGAGATTTAGTGTTTCTCTTTTAATATTTAGATCTTTGATCCATTTTGACTTTAGTTTAGTACGTGGTGATAGGCACGCGTCTAGTTTTAGTTTTTGGCATATAGAAAGCCAGTTTTTCCAGCACCACTTATTAAAGATACTATCTTTCTTCCAGTGAACGTGTTTGGCCACTTTGTCAAAGATAAGGTGGCTGAATGTGTTTGTAGTTGTGGTTGTATCTTTTAATCTCTTCCATTGATCTTTAGGTCTGTTTTTATTTCAGTACCATACTGATTTTATCACAGTAGCTTGGTACTATAACTTCAAGTCAGTGATTGTGATGCCTTGCCTTTGTTGCCCAGAATTGCCCTTGCTAGTCTAGGTCTTTTCTGGTTCCAGATGACTTTTAGGAATGATTTCTCAAGGTCTGTGAGGTATGTTAGTGGTATTTTAATTGGAATTGCATTAAATCTGTATAACAATTTTGGGAAAATGGCCATTTTCACAATGTTTGTTCTTCTATCCATGCACAAGGAATGTCTTTCTATTTTCTGAGATCCTCTTCAATTTCTTTTTCCATGGTATTATACTTTTCACTGAATAGATCTTTTACTTATTTTGTTAGATTGACTCCTAAGTATTGCATTTTTTTGGATGCTGTTGTGAAGGGTGTGTTCTTTCTTATTTTTCTCTCAGTGAATTTGTTGTTTGTGTATAAGAGTTTGTTGTTTGTGTATAAGAATGCTGTTGATTCTTGAGTGTTGACTTAGTATCCAGCTACATTACTGAATTTAGTTATTGTACCTAGGAGTCTTTCAATGGAGTTTTGGGGGTCTTCTATGTAGAGTATTATGTTGTCTGCAAATGATGATTTAAATTCTTCTTTCCTATCCTTACTCCTTTTATTTCTCTGTCTTGTCTAATTGCTCTGGCTACTATTTACACCACTATATTGAATAGGAATACTGCTAATGGACAGCTTTGTCTTGTTCCTGATTTTAAAGTAAAAGCTTTCAGTTTTTTACCATTTAATATGATGTTGGCTGTTGGTTTTTCATAGATGCCTTTTATCAGATTGAGGTACAGACCATCTATTCCAATTTTCCATAGGGTTCTTATCATGAATGAGTGTTGGACCTTATCAAAAGCTTTATCTGCATCTATTGAGATATTCATGTGACTCTTATTTTTGGTTCTATTGATTTGCATATGTTGAACCATCCGTGCTTTCCTAGGATGAATCCCACTTGGTTGTGGTGTGTAATCTTCTTGATGACTTGCTGCATTCTGTTTGCCAGTATTTTATTGAGAATTTTTGCATTTATGTTCATTAGGGAGATTGACCTGTGGTTCTTTTTTCTGGTAGGGTCTTTCTCTGGTTTTGGCATTAGGGTGATATTTGCTTCCAGGAATGAGTTAGGGAGACTTGCTTCCCTTTCAATTTCGTTGAAGAGTTTGAGGAGTGTTGGCATTAAGTTTTCTTTGAATTTCTTGTAGAATTCAGCTGTGAATCCATCAGGACCTGGGCTTTTCTTTGTTGATAAGGTTCTAATTACATTTTCAATTTCATTAGCTAAAATTGGGTTATTCAGCAGTTTTACATCTTCTTGATTCTGTTTTGGAATTCATGTGTTTCTAGGAATCTGTCCATTTCTTCTGTATTATCAAACTTATGAGATTAGAGGTTTTTGAAGTAGGTATTGATGATCTTCTGTATTTGCACAGAGTCTATAGTGATTTTACTCTTTTCATTTCTTATTGCCCGAATTTGAGTTTTTTCTTTCCTTTTTATTAATAAGGTTGGCTAGGGGCTTATCGATTTGATTTATTCTTTCAAAGAACCAACTCTTTGATTTGTTAACTCTTTGTATTATTTTCTTAGTTTCTGTTGTGTTGATTTGTACTCTGATCTTTATAATTTCTTCCTTTCTTTTGGCTTTCGTCTTGACTTGCTCTTCTTTTTTTAGATGTTTGAGGTGTAGCATCAGGTTGTGTATATGTGTTTGTTCTGTTTTCCTGATGTGAGAGTTCACTACAATAAGTGTCCCTCTGAGGACTGCTTTCATTGCATCCCAAGATTCTGGTAAAATGTATTTATTTATATTTTCATTTGCTTATAGATATTGTTTAATTTCTTCTTTAATTTCCTCTATGACCCACTGATTGCTCAGGAGTGTATTACTTAATTTCCATGTGTTTATGGAGTTTTTGAAGTTTCTTTTGTCATTAATTTCTAGTTTTATAGCAGTATGATCAGATAATATGCATGAGGTAATTTCAATACTTTTGCATTTACTTACGCATGTTTTATGGACTAGTATATGGTCTAGTTTAGAGAATGTCCCGTGGCTCTTGAGAAGTGTGTATATTCTGATGTTGTTGGGTGGAACACTTGTACACATCTACTAAGTCCATTTGTTCACAGGTGTGATTCAATTCTGTTATTTCTTTGCTATTTCTAGACTATTATTTTATTATGATTACTACCAATAATAATTACTAATAATTTTATTATACTTTATTATACAATTATACTTTATTATACTTTATTATAAAATTATACTTTGTTATAAAATTACTAATAATTTTATTAGTATTACTAATATTATTATTATTTGTTATTTCTAGACTATTTCTGTCTAGTTGATCTGTCTCTTTGTGTTAGTGAGGTGTTAAAGTCTCCCATTATAATTGTGTTATTGCTTATTTGATTTTTCATTTCTATTAATATTTGTCTTACATTGCTGGGTGCTCACATATTTGGTTCCTATATATTTAAGATTGTTATCTGTTCCTCTTGAAGTTTTCCCCTAACTAGTATGCAGTGACCTTCTTTATCTCTTCTGATCATTCCTGGTTTGAAGTTTACATTGTCTGCAAACAGAATAGCTACTCCTCATTTTTTTAGGCATGTTTTCTATCACATGGAGTATTGTTTTCCATCCTTTGACTTTCAGTCTATGAATTTCCTTTTGGGTTAGATGGGTTTCCTGTACACAGAATATGGTTGGATGTTGTTTCTTGATCTATTCTGACATTTTGTTTCTTTTAATTGGTGAATTGAGGCCATTTACATTACTGGTTATTTATGTATTTTTATTTATTTATTACATTACTGGTTATAACTGATATATATTGAGGGGTTTTTTTGTCATGTTATCTTTATGCTGTTCGTTATTTACCTTGCCCCTCCATTTAATTGTTTGCCTTGCTTAGTGGCTTTTTCCTATGCCTGTCTAAAATGTCTTTCAGTATTCTTTGCAGGGTTGGTTTGGTGGTCATGAAGTTCTTCAGCTCTTCTTTGTTGTAGAGGTGTCTTATTTCTCCATCCATTTTGAAGGACAGTTTTGCAGGGTACATCAATCTGGGTTGGAAGCTGTTTTCCTTTAGGATCTGAAATACTTCACTCCATGTTCTTCTTGACTTCATTGTTTGTGTTGAGAAGTCTACTGCAATTCTGATAGGCTTTCCTTTATAGGTGATCTGTCTCTTTTCTCTAACAGCTTTTAGTATTCTGTTTTTATGTTGAATTTCTGGGATGCTGATTATTATATATCAGGGTGTAGTTTTATTTTGGTTATGGCTAGTTGGAGTTCTATATGGTCCACTTATCTGTATAGCAATTTCCTTTCCCATGTTTGGGAAATTTTCTGCTACTACTTCTGTAAATAATCTTTTGATATTATTTTTGTTTTCATCTTTTTCGTTTATACCTGTCTTATGTTGTTTTTCTTTTCATTGTCTTGCAGCTGTTGAATTGTTATTTAGTGATTCCTTGTTACTTTTAAAAGATCTTTCCTTTCCTGTTCACTTACTGCAATCTTTTCTTCAAGGTCTGAAAGTCTATCTTCTCTTTCATTGAGGAGATTTTGCCAACTTTTGGTGGAATTTTTGATTTCCTGGATATCTTTTTGAATTCGCTACATGTATTCTGTTTTTTTCTTATATTATTATTTATTCTTATATTATTCTGTTTTTTCTTATATTATTCATTGAAGGTTTCCATCTTTGGCAGTGCTCCTCTAATTTTTAAACTAGGTTTTCTTTAGATATGTTTAGCATTTCTTTCATTACATTTATCATTTCTTCTTTTAACTGGGAGATTATTTCTGATCTAAGTTCTTTTATAGCTTTCTGGAGTTGTTTCTTTACTTCAGTTGCTATTATTTCAAAAGTTTCAGGTTTTATGGCTTACATTTTCTTCTATGTCCATATCTCCTAGGTTTGCTTTGGGAGGGCTCGAGGTTTGAGATTGCATTTTGCTCTTTCATTTTTTTCACTTGCCTATACTCCCTTAGGGAAGCTGAAGGCAAGGTGTCAGTTGTTTCTTGTGTTGAGAATATTTATCCTGACTGAGGGGGGTTTTCTAGTTCAGTGGAGGTAGTCATTCAGGCCTTACCAGGCGGCTCCCAGCCACTTGGGGACACGGGATGGGTCCCAAATAGGCCCAGAGTCACCTTCCTGGGGGTCCTCCTAGCTAGGTGGGACCCTACTAGGCTCTGAGCAAAGTGCCACAGCTGCAAGTTTGGATGGAGATTGCTGTGTGCACTTCAGCTTGCGAGGTATAGCACAGGTGGCTCCGGGCCACTCAGGGGTCACTGAGCAGGGCTCAGTTAGGCCTGGAGGGACCTTCCCAGGAGTCCTCCAGTGATGGGGGATGCTGGGCAGGACCCTACCAGGCTCAGTGACATGCTGAGGCTGCACCATGGGATGGAGATTGCTGTGCGCACTCCCTGTTTTGTTTTGTTTCTTTTGACACAGGGTCTCACTATATATTTCAGGCTGGTCTTGAACTCATTAAGTAGCCCAGGCTGGCCTCAGACTCAAGGCAATCCTCCTGGCTTTGGGAAACTTATTTGGTAGAGGATTTAGAGGATCAAGCCTAGGGCTTTGTAAATGCTACACAAGCACTCTACCACTGAGCTATACTCTCATTCATCCCCCTGGAGCATGAATGATGTGAAAGAAATATTCACGTAAATTTTTTTGTCCATAAAAATCATAAATTTAATTGTGATAAAAATGTAACATAAAAATACTATCTTAACAAAAAATAAGAAGAGGAAGAGGAAAAGGAAGAGGAGAAAAGAAAAGATAAAGAAAAGAGAAGAAATACCCATGCATTTGGGCAAATCTCATAGCCTAAGATATAATTAAAAGGAACAAACTCTGTACATTCAATATACATTTGTGGAGTAGTGTTTTAGGTATTGGTTACACAGAAATATAAATCTTACATCTGACTTCATGGAATTTACTTTGTAATTGGAGATTCAAGCAATGAACAACAACAAAAGTAAGTAAAATTATTTTAGATTGTGATAAGTGCTAATAAGAATCTAAAATGGGGTACTGAATAAAAGTTCACATAGAGGGTGCTTCTTGGCCAGCAATATACAGGAAGACCACTTTGAGGAGGTGGGACCTTTGAGGTGAGATCTGAGGGAAGAGGAAGGTGGCAGGTATAGTGAGTATCTGGAGGAAACAGCAATCGACATAGAATGGGAACAGGCAGATGGATGGAAGGCCAAAGCAGAGTTAAAAGGCAGTGTGTGAAGGAGCATGGTTATAGAGATAGGTAAGAGACAGTGAGAGGACCTTGAGAATGAAGCTTCCACTTATCTCTGTTCTTCATCTCCCACCAGTTTTGCCCTACATTCTACTTTTTTGGCATTCTGAAGTTTTGTTGCTGTTCTTCAAGCAGGCTGTTCATTTTTAGTCTCATGAATTTTGCATAGGCTGTTCCTTCAAGGTAGAATGCTAGGCTTTAAAGCCTAGTTAGCTATTCTCTCATTAATAATAGCAGGGCTTATGCTTAGAGTCTCCTACCCAAACTGGACCCTACTTCTGGGCCTACCTATTTGACACTGTATGATGAGTCTCTTTATTATGATGGCTTAGTCCCTACCATTATTTTCTCTCATTTTCCTAATGAACTCCTATTTTTATCTTTTAAAATTAATTTCCAAGTACAACTTTTCCCATCCTCTACCAGCTAAAGTTATCTAATACTAACAGATGATTTTCTCTATGTCCCTTTGATGCTTTGCATGCACAGTTGTCAGAGCATTCCAGTCAGTCAATGAGCAGTGACAAGTAGTCTAATATAAGTCATGTGCCATGCTAAATAGTCTGTAGTCTAGAAAGAAAGACAGCATGTGGTGAAATAATTGTGAAGTAGCCACAGTGCATTCTCTGTGAGAACTGAGTTGTGTATGGACACCCTTCATTCATTCTACCTTCTCATCCAATTTTCTTCATCCAATTTTTTTTTTTTTTTTGAGATAGGGTCTCAGTATGCAGTTCAGGCTCTCCTTGAAACCATTCTGGAACTCAAGTTGCTCTCAAACTCATGGTGATCCTCCTGCCTCAGTCTCTTGAGTGCTGGGATTACAGGCCTGCAATGCCACAGCTGGCTCAATTCATACATCCTTTTTTTTTTTTTTTTGAGATAAGGTGTAGTTCATGTGTAGTTCACTCAGGCTGTAGCTCACTATTTAGCCCAGGCTAGCCTCAATCTCCTGACGATCCCCCTGCCTCAGCCTCCTGAGTGCTGAGATTACTCACATCCAATTCTAAACAGACATCTAGGAATTAATAAACCTGAATAACCTAGATCTTGGGAGATTAACACAGTGGAAGGGAAAGGAGGAGGAAATCAGGTAGTATTAGGACAAGGCTATAAGTCACACCAGCCTAAAGGGGAAGATTCAGCACCAGAGATGGGAGCAACCAAGAGACAAAGCATTGTTCCTTTTGTGAGCCAGAATAGGCAGCTGCTTGGTCACTTTTGGAGATTTGGCAAGCTCTTGGAAGTCAATGCACTACAAACCTTTCTTTTCAATAATTAAGAGAAATTAATAGTATAACTATCTTAACTTTCTCATGTGTCTATATATTTTTTTCTTTTTTCTTTCTTCTTTTCTCCTTTTCCCCATCCCAGTTTCTCTTTCCTTTTGAACAGTTTCTTCCCATTTCACATCTATTGTACATTTTGGATCTTATTTACTCTTACAGCTTCTCACACTAGGGTTAATACACAGTGGAAGCCCAAAAACAGTATGGCTGCAAAATGATCAGCCATTGAATAACTCATTCATGACTCAACAGATGCTGAGGGACTCTTAGAAACATTTGAAAGACATTCTGAGGTAGAATTAACTCCTCCAAATAGGGAAGTAAGTGCTTCTGCTAGAAGTTGGATAAAAAAAATGTTACTAAACAACTTAATTTAGTTATCACAAGCAAACAAGTCTGAGGGCATGTAGATTACATTTTGGGAGTTCTTGGATTATTCTTATTTTTGTTTTTTGAGACAGAATCTTGCTATGTAGTTCAGGCTGGCCTTAAACTTAGTGTGCAGCCCAGGCTGGCTTCAAACTCATGGTGGTCCTCCTACCTTAGCCACCCAAGTGCTAGGATTACAGGTGGGCACCAACACGCCTGGCAAAGATTATTATTAATGTTGTTAGAGTTTATATTTGTATCATGGAGTCATCACTATCTCTAGAAATAAGTCAGTATTTAGGATGACAACCAAGATAACATAAGAACATTTGCAAACAGAGTAGATATAGATTTTAAGAAATCTCTACAAATTATTGGATTAAAAATAACTAGAAAAACCCTGAAATTGAAGAAATTATGTAAATAAGATGGGCATGGTAGCACATGTCTGTAACCCCAGCACTTGGGAGGTTGAGGCAAAAGGATCAATGGAAGTTCAAGACCAGCCTGGGCTACAAAGTGAGCTGAAAGCCAGTTTACACTGCGTAGCAAGACTTTGTCTCAAAAAGACACCTTCCCCAAATGCAAACTTCTCCTCTTTCATAAAGCATATAAAAAGAGCCCAGAAAGGTCTTCAGGAGGGGAGAAAATATAGTCTTTTTTTTTTTTATTTAAGGAGGAAAAAACAAAACAAAACAAAACAGAATAAAGGGTAGCGACAATACAGTATTTCAAGGAAAAAAGGAGGAGTACAACAGCAATAAAACCTAAGAAATTATTACTTGACTAATTACATACTGACTTCTTGGAAATAGTTGTTCAAATTACAAAGTTAAAACATGTAAAGTAGACATTCAAACAGTGAGACTGCCAACAGCTCCGCTCCACGATCTGACTAAAACAACAATATGGTCAT
>PVJX010028848.1:0-23481 GCA_004027295.1 Dolichotis patagonum | reverse complement strand
GGGTCCGAGACTTTCGGGTCCCAAAGAGACAGGCCGAGATGCTGCTTTCTGGGAGACTTCCTGGGGGTGAAGGGCGGGGCTACAGGCCCAAACAGACCCTGCCCAGATGCCGATCTCCAGGCAGTTCCCTGCGGATGAAGGGCGGGCCTACCAGTCCCAAAGAGTCGCGCAGAGATGCAGGTCTGCGCAGACTTTCGATCCAAACAGCCCAGACCACTCTACGGGTCCGAGAGTTTCCTGATTCACTTTTTATTCTTTTTCCCTTTTGGTAGTGGGGGGATCAAACTCCAACATTATTTTATGACACGAGCCCAATTCTAATAATGAAACAAGAAAACTTACCCACCTGCTTAGTGACAACATGTGCTTGTCTTTGCAGGCGCGCACATCGGTAGGGAAGCTGAGAAACTTATCCATACTCGCTGTGTTCTCCTTGCCAAGCACGTGCAGCACTGGACACAGCAGGTCCCACCGGGCTGACAGCGAGGTGTGGGCCAGGAAACGGAGTTAGCACAGCACCACGTCCTCCTCTGTGCAGTGCTGCACTGCGCAAGCAACTCACGCTGTCATGAAGATATCGCTAAATCCCTTCATAATGTTAAAAGTTTACACCTTGCACTGCTGGCTGTCCAGGGCCGCAGGCAGCCCATGTGCTGAACAAGCCTGCCGTAGACCCTAGAGTGCTTTTCTGCACCAGTCACCTTCCTTTTTAAACAACTTGTCCAAGCTGCCCAGAATTCCCTTTGCCTTCTACTCCTTCCCGTAAAGGCCCGGTACAAGCTGAGCGTTTCTGGAATACGATGCCATGCAGAGCTATCTGAATCTGTCAGCCCCAAACTGCATCTCCCAACACTCCAAATAAAGTTCTTTCAATTTTTTTAGCTTGAATCGATCGATGCTATAAATTTATTATCAAAAACCATGGAGGCCATGCACAGCTTAAAGCACTGAAGGAGAACCGTCAACCCAGAATTCTATGTCTAGTGAGTCCCTCCTTCAAGATACAGCAAAAGTAAAGATACTCTCTTATGAAGGAAAACTAAGAATCTGTCATTAGCAAACCTGCTCCAAAAGAAATGCTAAAGGAAGTTCTATAGGTGGAAAAAATAATCCCTAGGACTTTTGTTACAAAGAGCAATAGAAACAATAACTGAGTAAAAATCCTGATTTTTTTCTTTTGCCCTGTAAGTCCTCAAGAGTATCGGTGACTGTTGAAAAAAACAAACTATGACGGAGTTTTCACTGTATGTAAATATATTTTATATGATAATTATGGCAAATGGTAGATTTTTACATTTTACATATAAAGTGGAAAATATTAACTAGAATTACACTGTAAAAAGTTAAGCAGAAGGGCCAGGAAAATCCCTACAAGCAAGCCAAGTATTGCAAAATGGGCTCAAGGGCAGCCTGAACTGCATTTCGAGACTCTGCCTCAAGACAAAAACCAAGCAATAAACAAACAGAAAAAAAACCCTTAAGAACTGTACGAAGAGATATACCTAAAAATAACAGATAAATTACTAGCAGAATACTAAAACTATTGAATTACATTAAGTGTAGAGCCAACACTTGCATACATTAGGATGGCTACTATCTGAACTCTCCCTCAAAAAAAAAATGAAAAAGAAAACAGAAAATACAAAGTGTCAGTAAGGAAGGTTGTGGAAAAATTAGAAAATTGTGCATTAGTAATAAGACTGCAAAATGGTACAGCTGCTAAGGAAAAGAGTGGTGATTCCTTTAAAAGTAAAAACACAGCTAGCATATTGAGGTAAGACTTTAAAAAATAAAGATGGATAAAGGCAACTATACCTCTAAGGGATGACCCGGGTTACCCAGGCTCACCATGTCCTGCTGTAAGAAGAGTCAGGCTCCTAGAGACGGAAGGAGGGGGTTGCAGTAGGTGGGAAAGGGAGTGAGGGGTGACTGTTGCAGTGCAGTTTCAGCTCAGGAAGGGATGAGCTCTGGAGATGCATGGCAGAGACGGTGGCATCACAGAGTTAGGGGCCTCACCGCCACTGAACTACACATTTGTACAAGTTAAGATGCTGGATTCTACGCTGTATCTGATCACAATTTAAACATATATTCAATGTAAATAAGCTAAAATACACCCATTAAAAAGACTATTAGAATGTTTTAAAATCACAACTATAATTATAATTTATATAAATTATAATGTACACAATAATTCGTAATGTATAACTACATATAACATATATACAAATTATAAAATTCATACACTATAGGTACATTAAAAGTAAAAGGAAGACTGTCATGAGAATAAAAAGACAGCCACTATGAGAAAATGTCTGCAAAATACCTATCTGATAAAGGACTAGTAACTAAAAGCATCCAAAAATTCTTCAAACGCAATAGTTTTTAATAAAGCTAAAAATGGGCAAAATATCTACACAAATACCTCACCACCTACAGAAAGCAAAAAGCATGTAAGAAAAGATGTTCAACATCATATATCATAGGGAACTACCAATTAAAACAACCATGAGGTACTGATGTGCACACTAGAAGGGCCCTAAATCCCAAGCACAGACAGTATCGCGCACTGACAAGCTGGACAGGGACCGCACAGCCCATCAGAAGACAGCTTGGCAGCTTCTTACAGATGCAGTGAACCCAGCAATTCCGTGTAACCCAGCAATCACATGCCCACAAAAAGTCTATGAACACTTACAGCAGCTCTATTAATAAACACCAAAACACAGAAGCAACCAAGATGTACCTCTCCGTAGGTAAAGGAGTAACAGATTCGCATATCCACACAATGGGGCGTTTATTCCCAGCTAAGACCAAAGGAGCTATCAAGCCTCAAAAAGACTTAAATGCTTATCACTAAGTGAAAGAAGTCAACCTGAAACAATAAAAACATCCATGGCTGCCAGTGGGAGGAAGAGAGGGATGAATAGGCAGAAAGCAAAGCATCTTTAGGGCAATGAAACTATTCTGAAGGTTACTGCCAGTGATGGAGGGATGGCGTGCTCAAAACCCACAGAATGAGTAACACAAAGGGCGACCCCTATCGCAAACTTTATTTAATAATCAGGTGTCAATGTTTGTTCCTTAACTGTAACAAATGTACCACACTCATAATGTCAGGTGTTAATAACAGGGAAAAATGGGAGGGTGCGACAAGAGATTAAAAGGATATCTATGATTTTTCTGGAAATTTCAAACCTAAATAACTGATGCTAACAAATTTATTTTGTTCCCTGCCTCTAGTTTCTTTAGCCCCTTTGTCTCTATTACTTTTCTCTTGTTGCTGGTATCAAATACTTGACACCCAAAATGAGGGACAGAAAGGTTTATTTAGCTCACAGTTTGTGGAGGTTGCAGTCCATAATCAGCTGACTCCAAGTCAGGATGGCATGGCTAAGGGGCAGCCGGTCATGATAGCCACAAACAACAAGAGTGAAAGGGCAAAAGGGAAAAGCAGGCCTCCTTCCCTCCTTATACTGTATGCTGGCTACCCGCCCTGGGAGGGTGCAGCACTCACCGCCAAACCCAGTGCTAGATAACAGACCGATCACATACACGAGACTCAGCTGCCTTTGAAAGGCCCCCCCACCCCATGACTGCAGGTGGCTAACATTTAAACCCAAACCATACCACCTTTTCTTCCTGTATAGCCAACCTACTCTACTTAGCTCACTGGAACACCCATTCTCCTTAAAAGTGAGACATTGTTCAACTCAAGAATCACTAATTCACTCCAGAACCACTCTAGATTCACTCTAGAGTGAACTCTAGAATCACTAAAATAAAAGCCATCTTTAAATCTGTTGTAACACTGACTTCTGACACATAAATGGAAAGATGAAAGGCAAGGTTAAAAAAAATAGAATGAAAAAATAGGAAAAACTGTACCATGCAAATATTTTTTTAAAAAAAGACTTAAGGGCCAGGGATCTAGCTCAGTGGTGTAAGTACCTGCCTGGCAAGCATGAGGTTGTGAGTTTGATCCCCAGTAACATAAATAAATAAATAAAAATAAAAAAGACTTAAGTAGCTATATTAGACTTCTGAAGGGAGCAATTACCAGGGATAAAGAGGAATATTACATAATAGTAGGAGATGTGTTCACCAAGAACATATAACAATCCTAAATGTGAAGCGCTACAGTAGTTTTCAGATACACAGAGTAAAAACAGAACTGAAAGATAAAAAGATAACCCACAATTACACTTGGAGAGTTCAATGCCCCACTTAGTAAGAGGAAGGAACAGCAAGGAGACAGAAGACCTGAGCAACACAGTCAGCTGACACGGGACCGACAGATACTCGGAGAGCGCTTCGCCCAGTGACAGCGGCTTCGCCCAGCGACAGCGGCTTCGCCCAGTGACGGCGGCACACACCCCTCAGGAGCACAGCAAGACTCACCAAGACAGGTCACGTTCTGTGAGGGCAGGAAAGGGGAGAAGCGCGAAAGAATTAAAATCATACGAACTGTATTTGACCTTAACAACATTAAATGAGAAGTCAGTAACAGAAAATCTTGGAAATTTCAACTATTTTAAATTAAATACACACCTAAAAAAAATCAGTAGTTGAAGAAGTCTCAAGGTAAAGTATAAACTACCTGGAACTGAGTGAACGAAAAAGAAAATATGGTATGTCAAAATATGTGGGATGCAGATCAAACAATACTTATATTTTTAACATTAAATGTTTAAGAAAAGCCTAAAAGCAATGATCTAGTTTTTCGGCTTAAAAAAACTACATAAAGCAAGCAGAAGAATGAACATACACACAAGAATAAAACTCAGAAAACTGAAAAAAAATTGTGAAATAAAAAACTATTTTTTTTTTTTAAGTGAAAAAAAAAAACCAGACAACCAAGACACAAGGGAAGACGAAGGAAGGGAGAAGTAAGGGATGTAAAAAGAATTAAAATGTGTTATGTTCATGTACCAACTTCCCATAATGAATGTAAACATTATGTGCTGCAAACATATACCAAAACAAATTAAAGTTAAAAAAAGAAACACAAAGAGGACAGAGATTAAAAACTAATGAAGATGACTAGAGTTGTATCTAAAGGACTCAGGAACCAATTTTAAAAGATTTCCAACTGATCCCAGAAATGGGACCAGTTTAGAACCAGTAGGTAATAGTGATACACTGATTTGCACCATGTATGTTTTAATCTATGAATTCATAACGATACCCATAAAACTAATTCATCATTGTCACGGAGATAACTCATTAGAAACTGATCTATAAAGGTATAAAGAGTGAAGCATCAGTCTGCCTTTCCTAGGTAGTATGTACCAATGGATGGCAAACAAAGAAATGTTTCTCTTTGTACTATTCCACTGATAAATGAACAAGGAGTAACTATCTCAACTCATTCTCGAAACCTAAGCACTTAGGGTATCTAGGTATGGACCAGCAATTACTGCTGACATCACAAAAAAGATAACCAGACACTACCACTTATGAAGCATTCTTGCAAAAATAAAATTATATAAAATCAGAATCTAAGGCTCTAGATCAGCGCTGTCCAACAGAAATATAATGCAAGTCATAAATGTAAAATATATACATATGTGTATATCTTCTAGTAACCACATTGTAAAGAACCAAGTAGAAACTGCTTTTCATAAATATAACCCAGTAGATCTGAAATATTATTCAACATCTAATCAATAGAAAAACTATTGATATTTCATACTAATTTCTATAATAACCTTCAAAATTAGTGTGAATTTTACACTCTCAGAACCCCTCAGGTTTGGACTAGTCACATTTCCACAGCTCCAGTTTAGGTACCAATTTTTGGGAAACACAGAAGAAAATTAATATGTTAACTTCACCGTAGGGATTCAAACACCACAATCAGGCTGTGGAAATTCTATGGGTCAAACCTGGCTTCTTCAATAAGTTCATGGTAAGAGAAAAGATGATACTGAGGAGGAATCTATAGATTAACAGATTAAAAAGACAAAGGAGAAAAAACAGGAAATATTTAAATGTAGTATTTAGAAATGCACCCAAGTGTTCAAACTAAGAAAAAGCCAAAAATCACCTCCGTAAACATTAAGGTTGTGATTACCTTTGAGGAGAAACAAAACCAGAATGATTTCTGATTAATCTACACATTTGCTTTAGGCAGTTTTCCATATTTCTGTAATGTGTCACAATGAAAAGGTATACAGTCAATGGCTATTTGATGGAAATATTTGAAATAAATAGGTGCTAACTGCTTAAACAGCACAATACAGGACCCTATCTCCCATGCTAGTCTTCTGAAATAAAATACCCTTAGTCTCTTGGAGTTTTGTTGTTTATGTTCTTCGTTTCTCTTGAGCTAAGTTGCCCAGGCTGGCCTCAAACCTGAGGTCCTCCTGCCTTAAGTCTACAGGGATTCCAGACCTGTGCCACCAGGGCCAGCTTTAACACACTCTTGTCCCCAAGACCCACACTCCCTCCTCTTTTGCAGTCCTGGACACTCATCACCCCCTTTCTCATCCTCAGCCTCTTTTCTCCTATCGAGACCATCCAGGAGGTATCAGAAACCCAGGGTCCAAAGCCTGGTTATCCTCTTGGCTGTCTGACTTGTAGCGAGTGATAATCTGTGATTCTCTCTCCTTGTAACTCGTTTACTTTCTCATTGCTTGGACACAATACCAGAGTCCCACAGCGCTGGCTCGCAGTCGGTAGAGGTTTCAGTCCATAGCTGATTCGCTCTAAGGAAGGTGGCAAGGCAGAGGAGAAACAGCTGATGGCGGAATTGCAGAGACATCATGGGAGAAGGAAAGGAGTAGACTCCGAGGCCATAGCCCCCAGTGACCCACTTCTCCAACCAGCTTCCCCCCAATATCACATTTAGCTATAAACTAATCCACAGGTGAGTATCACAACCCCATGACCCAATTACCTCCAAAAAGCTTCACCTCTGTGAGCAAGAGGCTCTGGGGAGACATCCAGACATAAACCACAGTGTGTACACACAGTAATAATGCTAGTGATAGTTTCTATTCAGCCAGCCACGATGGCGCATGCCTATGACCCTAGCTCTCTAGAAGGCTGAAGCAGGAGGTTCATGTTGTCCCAGCCCAGCCTGCGACAATTTAGCAAGACTGTCTTCAAAGTTTAAAAATTAAAAAAGGGTGGGGATTCAACTCAATATAAAGTCCCTAAGCACAGTCCTCATTACTACTAAAAAACTAAGATAGTAATAGTTTCTAACCCGTGTAGGGCTGGAGATTAACATACCTAAAACTCTCTTGAAGAGGACCTGGAATCTGGTATTTTCAAAACAATGTTGACTTTATTACCCTTGTCACCTCCACCCCTTCGGTGGACACATTCTGTTTCCTCACTTTTATCACACTCTGCCCCAACCTTGTGTGCCTCTCTAGTTGTGCTCCTCTCCTCCTTCCCCTTTTCTTCAAAGTGCCAAATTGCAGTATTTTAATACCTATCTTACCACGTCCACCGAGCACTGGGTATCGTCCATTCTGAACCCCAAACTCTCTCCACCTTGAATTTCGGTGCCACCATTCTTCTAGCTATCCTGCTTTTGAAAAGGTCTGATGACTACCAACTCTGACGTATCAGCCAGCTGCCTACCCACTGCAGCTCCTCGATCTGCTGTTTTGTCTGCTGCACAAGCACTGCCTAGTTGATGTTTCTTACTCATGGTTTGAACCACCTACAGGCTGCTAATCTCAGAAGTCTTTAGCTCTGATCTCCTCCGGCTTCAGCCATAGCATTTATTTAAACGTCTGCTGGACCTGGATGTCAAAATGTCCAACCCTGCATTCACCCTGGACTCGCTCCTCCCTCCTCCAATCGTGCCCCAAGAAACCAAGAGCGATCGTGGGGCCTTTTCCAGCCTTATCACCCACATCCAGTCACTGAGTTCAGAACTCTAAACTTCCAAGAAACTCCTTCTTATACCTATTTTAACTTCCCTAGTTTGGCCCAATTAGCATCTCTTACCTGGAAAAAAACAATGGCATAGGAAGTCCTTGTTGCCCTCTAACGCTTTTTCCCTCTAGAACTAGAATTGTCCACAGTGGTAGGAACTTTACACATTTGTCTGTTTCTATGCTTTGGTCACACTGTTTCCTCAGCTGCACTGTACGTACCTCAGTTTTTCACTACACTCCTGGGTTTTCTGAGTAACTGTCAAGGTATCATAGCCATCAATCAGGTGCTTAGGACGAGTTAAGTTCCCTCCCTCTACACTGCAACAGCACCTCCACTAAACTCCCAGCATTACTGCACTTACCCAAATTGACTCCATTATTTTAACATCTTCTACTGAACAGCAGTTTCCAAGGACAGACTGTGGTTTTACTTATCCGTGTGATTCCAGTGCCTACTATGTATTTGACATATGGCAGGTAGTTAATGTAGCTTGTTGAAAGGAAGTAGTTATTGCCCATTTTTAAATACTGCTGCCACATTAATATTTCTAAAATACTACTTTCATAATGTCATGGTGCTGCCCAAAAACATTAAAGGGCTGTCACACGATAGAGGACACATAACTTTACATTTGTCCCCATAACAAGACCCATGCTACCTATAGAGCTTTTGCTTGCATACTTCCCTATATTCCCCCTGATTTTAACTGCTTTCCAAACTGGCCTTTTGACCTCTACCTACTCAAAACGTAACAACCCATACAAATGTTGATCTTTGAAATCAACACTTCCTTAGCATTCCCTAACAATTAATGCCACACTGTACATGTGCTGTTACAGCACTGTCATGGACACCTGAATGGAAGGTCACTAATAACCTGCAAGTCATCTGGTGAGCAGATGAGCAGAAAAGGTTTAACTTTTAGCTAAACCCATAAAAGATATTAAAAAGTATGAAAACTATTAAAGCATTGTATTCTGCTTTATTTACCTGTTTTTCTCCAGCCCAGCCTCCCTTCACCTTCGACAGCGTGAAGCCCCTTAGGAATGAGGCGGAACGCATCGGCTAACAGAGCACTCCTTTCCCAGAAGCTGGCTCTTTCTGTCCATCACCACTCTAACCTAAAGTTCGAAACAGCCAGAATTCCAGCAAAGAACTCCAAGAAGACAACCAGGGTGTCCCACGATATCGTGACCTGCCACCGTGACCCCTCCCAAGCAGGCCTCCACAGCCCAGCCATCTGTTTCTGGAACAGGGGCCAGCAGGCCAGTGGGCACTAACACCTGACATTAACGGGCCTGAGTCAAAGGGAGGAACCCTGACTCGCACACCTGCAAGCACTCTGAAGGTCACTATGCTCCTACAAAGGGGCAGAAAACATCAGCACAAAATCTCCCAAAGAACACTTTAATCTCCCCAGAGCTCTTGTTTCACTACATTGAACTAATGGGAGGAAGACTCAGGAGGACAGAGACAGGAAAGACGAAACAGAATACATATATTCAAAAACCTCAAAATCGTTTGTGAAAATAGTTCAACAAAGGTGTTCCCACTAAGAGACTTGTGCTGTGATAATCAACCAAACTACAAAATTCCAGGGTCAGCTGCTACAAGAACAAATAATGATACTACAATAGACAACATCTATTCAACTTTGTATTTTCCCTAGCAGAATACAGGCTAATTAAGAACAGGGAAAGCACCATCTGTGTATCCCACATGGTTAGCATAGTTCCCAAGATAAAATAAAGATGTGAATGTGGGGATAAGAGGGAATTTGTATTTTAAAAAACAATCAATAAACAGTTTTGCTGGTGATAGGGTACAAGGATAACAAGAAATAGCTATTTCAAAATAAACTTCTGATTTTACTATAGTTTTGGGGCTACTGAATCTAAAATTAGATGAATAAAATGCAATTTCATTCACAGTCCTAAAGCATTAATTGGGCCTCAAATGGCAACTGTAAGGTCTTTATCAAAACAACAAATTTTACAAATACATGTTTCTACCCAACATATTTTTTTAAATTTTTCATTATCTCTTTTTAGCCAATATATTTTAAATCTTTTCTTCTATTGAATCAAAACTTCTATGAATTAGAACCAGAATTTCTGAATAGAAAAAAGCTTCCAGTTAAAAGTCCTGAAGGGTACTTAAAATCTACGAGGCACATATAATTTTTTTTTTCTTTTTGAGACAGGGTCTCACTAGGTAGTTGAGGCTGGCCTGAGCTCACTTTGTAGCCCAGGCTGGTCTTGAACTCGAAACGATCCTCCTGCCTCAGCCTCCCGAGTGCTGGGATTACAGACATGGGCTACCATGTCCGGATCATATAGTAAGATTTTTAACATTATTTTCATTTGTTTATTTTGTGAGATTAGGGGTTGAGCCCAAGGTCTTCCCACTGAGCTACAACCCCTGCCCTTTTTTATTTGTTAAGACTGGGTCTCACTAAGTCAGGCTGGCCTTAAACTTACGCTCATCTCGCCTCCTGGGGTGCTAGGATTACAACTGTGACCACCACACGCAGCTACAACAGGGTTTTCTGGAGGTGTCTGATAAACATCAGTAAGCTCTATCTGTAAAACAGACGACAGAAGCTGGAAAAGCAGCCCTGTATTTGCAGCCAGCACCAATGATAAATAAGCTAAGACATAATTTTCTTATTATCTTTATTCAAGTATTTCACAGCAGTTATATTACAAATTACAGTAAATGTTCCAGAATTCAAAAATTAAATAATTTACTTCAAACTAATGTAAAATGAAGTCAAATGTAAAACATCAATTTAACACAATTCTAAATTAAACTACAAACCCAAATAGACCATAATTGATGAAGTCTACTTAACCTACAAAGTAGACATACATGACTGAAACCAAAAAGGACTCCTGAAGTCTAGTAACCAAATGTACAAAATACAAAAGATGCAGGTACAAGTCCAAATTCAAGCTTACAATATGATTACAAATAATAATTATAGTAACAATGGCATTCAGCTACGGGACCTGACACTGAAGATTCCTACTGAATAGCACCATAGCTGAACCAACTTAATCAAAAAAGGGAAGAAATTACCACCCCACTCCCTAAAAATGAAATCCAGTAAACCTACAAATACATTGGCATATGAGAAAACTCAAGTTATGTAAGGGTGTTTTAAAAATTAATCACAGGTAAGCTTCAAGCTCAAATCACAATTAACTCCACAGCCATCAGTTTCAACCCTAATGTGGTTCCATCACCTTCAAAAAGCTCCCAGGGTCCCCACAGCTGAGAATGAACTATTGCTGGGCTGTGCTGTGATACGTACTTCACTGATCTGAGAGCAAGGTTTCACACAGGAGCTTATATTTATAATGGTCACAATAGGAAGTAAGAACAGAGGTCAATTTGTACATATTTTTGCCAATGCTATACAGCAAAAATTAAGAACTTACAGAAAGGTAAACAAAATTGAGTCCACTTGGATAATTTCACAAGCTGCTTTAAAATATAGAACCACCACATTATTTGTGAAATAAGCAAAATTGGTGTAGTGTATTTCTTTTGGGGGAGGGCTGGGAAAGTTGCTACAATTTTAGCTCATTTTTCCCCCTTGGCATGAGACTGACTTTCTCTTTAAGACCTAAACTGTTCAAAGTGGCAGTTCCTACATTGACATTGCCTATGATTTCTCCATCTACATTAAGGATAAAAGAAAACAGAAACATGATCATTTGGAAGCATCTTAATGCCAAACATAAATAAATTACCCTTCTCAAACTCACTGATGGCTAAAATCTTAATTAACTTGCACAACTTTAGTAATCTATTAAGAAATGCAGTTTTTTTCCTTTCACAAGTGCTGCTGTTACTTGAAGAGAATGCCTCTGAATTAGAGTAACTGGAATAAATATTAAAAAAAAAAAATAGTGCAGCAAGAACCTGAGACTTGCAAAAAACCCTTTTACCAGAAACTTGCTACAAAAAATCTGCTACATCGTATTTCATCAAATCTTTAAATTCTGTAACAATTTCCATCAAAATACAAAATGCTAATGTATTAGACAGTAAAATAGTTTGAACTGGTATGATGGTAATAAATACTAAAGAAAGCATGAAAATCTTCCCAATAATCAAATTAGAGGCTTCAAATGACCTCCCCTTTAAAATGATTCATCGTTAATCACACTTGCCCACCTTAAAAATACAGTGTGTCTACATGGGTGCCATCTGGAATTGTATGACTAACTGCATATCATGAAAACCTCATAGATGAGGCATACAGAAAACAAGTGGCATTTTATAAAACTTAAGCTGTAATGAGAAGGTGGTAAATGTGAATGCAAAGAAGCACTTGGGATTACTGCAGTAGCCCAGGCCAGAGCGCGCTTTCTGCACACTACAGCCAGGGACAAGGAGACAAGTACCTTAGCTTCCGCATGTAAACGGTGGCAGAGTGATTACAGGACACTGTAAACACTGTTGGTAACTAAAACACAAAAAGCTGAGGTAGCTCAGTATCTCTGCAGTAGTCCAAGACCATGTGCCTTAATTAAAACCCAAACTACATGTGTTGCATATATTGGAAAGACACACCTGCAGCTAACGGCTATAATAAATGAAGAGAGCAAGCCAACTTGTTGGCAAAACGTTCTATGTTTCATTTAAAAATTATCCGATACAAAATGTCACTGCATTCCCTTTGCCTCTCTGCAACTGCCTGGACTATGTCTCCAATTGGTAGAAAGTTTTTGTAAAACTCATAACCCATAATTAATTTCAGGTAAATACAATTCACAGAAACCACTTGACGAGATCCAAACTAGGTTCCAATCAAAATGAAGAGCTGTAAGTTTATGGGAAGGGATTTAAATATCAATACTGTTATTCAAGGACCATACCAGAGCTCATTTTCAATTATACAGAAAATGAATTTTATGGAGATTCTGACGAATTCCTCTCTTTTCTGTCTATTTGGCAAGTCCTGGCTTTAAAACAAAACAATTTACTAAACATGAAAATTATTTTCCTCTGGAAACTCAAACATGAATTGCTAAATTGCTTCTGACAAAAAAATGGCCACTGTCTGTCTATTTTCTGGCCATCATTTATCAGCAATAAAAAATAGTGTGTGGGTTTTTTTGTGGACTGTGTATTATTTGTTGTTGTTTTATTATTACATGTTTCTTACACAGAAACAGAAAACATTATTTTAGCATATTATGTGGCTTACAGTGTCTTGACTGAGCTTTGAGAACAAGACAGGCATTTAATACCAAAACACTGGTTGTCTCTTAATGACACAGTATCAAAACTTATTTTCAAGGTTGTGATCAAAGAAAATGCCCTAATTTACTTGCTACAAATGAGCCCATTTAGCCTTATCTTTCTCAAATGAATAAAAAGGCACATTAAAGGCAGTTCTAAAGAGCCTAATCTAATTTCATCTGGTTTCTTTAGTTTCCACCAGAACATACCACAGCCAACTCTAAAACAGGTTTCAGTCCATTACCCAGAATGAGAAATATGATGAAAGGGATAGAAAGGAGAAGGAAAAATAAAATAAAATAAAATTAAAAAGACAAAAACAAAGTAAGTTGCCCACTGTTTAAACAATTCGACACAGTTAGAACTGCCCCATCCAGTTTCCTCCTGTTCGCTGGTCTGCTCCCTAAAAAGTGTCTCCAAGAGTGCACAAAAAGAGGAGCAGACACAAAAGCAGTTTCTGTAGCACCAAAATCTCCAAGCTGTGGGGTTGTATTTTTTATTTGTGGAAAATACAACATGTTTCTGAAGTTCTGTTTGGTTCTTGTAGGCTGGTTGGTTTCAGGTACCTGAGACAATAGCACCAAATTCAACAGAGAAAAATGAGTGAGCGAGCACTTTACACCAAGGCTCTGCACGTAATTGGTGCAATCTGAAATTGAATGGCTCAGAAGACTGCTCTGTCAGGAGCAGATTGGAGAGGATAAACCACTTATCTTCAAAGTTCATAGGAATGTCTCAAACATATGAACTGTTCGTTCCATCTCCTGTAAGAGAAAGACATAGATGTTAGCTACTAAAGAAAAGACAAAGCTATTTCCCACTGTGGAAGAATTTATATAAAAATTTTTAGAGAAAGAATCTGAGACACATGTTCAAATTTGAGTATTTTCTGGATTACAGTCCCAGAGCTACTATGTAAACCCATCTTCCCCAGATAACTCCTAGTACCTCCTATTTCATACTTAGGCAAATGAAGATGGCAAAGATAGTAACACTCAATGAGTGATTTACATCAGTAATACAAGAATGAGATATGAGTAATATGAGGATGAAGATGAAGACGACAAAATGTTTAGTGAGTAACTTAGGCCAGACATTATACTAAGAAATGTATAAAATTCATAAATACTATAGACACATAAGATGCATAGCTAGATAGATAGAGAGATAGATAGATATGAATGATTTAACTTAATGCACAATAATGTTGAAGGTAAAAGACAGGTATTGTTCTAAGCTCCATTCTACAGATATAAATAACTATACCAGAGGGGATGAATGATTTGATAGCAGAGTCCAAATTTGCATACAAGCGGCAGCACTGCAGAGCCTGGGCATTTGCTTACTCATTGTATTCTACTTCCAAAAGCAAACTCAGTGCCTCCAGTGTAGCTTGTGCTCCAAAGCAGAAAGCACCGTTTCCATTTCTACTGACTCCACCCAGAGCTGAGGCGGAAGGGCGCAGGATGCGTGGCTGCCACTCACTGCCTTTCCTGTCAAACCCCTTCCCCTCTAAACTGGGCCCATAAATCACAAAGGTTCCACGTCCATCCCATACTGAGAGATGCTTCACTTGCTGCGAGCATCCAATTCATTCGGGCTAATGAAACTCCAACCACTGAACAAACAGCAGTGCCTGCATGCACATTTTATTAAAGTCAGCAAATATCAAACATATCTAAGATATTTGGTTTTCTTTTCTGTCTTTAAACAGCTCTGACAAAATTCTTTTCTACATCTCTGTAGAACTAGTAGACTGCATAGGGGGAAAAAATCAGGTAGGAAAACAAAAATATAATCCCAATTTTAAAATACATATTCTGGCACTTATACACATTATGTACATCTAGACATTTAAAAAGACTGGTTGATATTCCAAAAGATTAATACCAACTAATGTCCTCTAGACGGTGGAATATATTCTTTTTCTCATTTGTGCTTTCCAGTATCTCTCGCTTTCTTACACACACACACACACACACACACACACACACACACACTCTACAACTTAGTATAGCTTCAGAAAACTAAAACGCATAATGTGATCACAAAATAAAAATTTTTTTTTTGGTACTGGGGATCAAACTCACGACCTCATGCTTGTCAGGCAAGTGCTTATGCCACTGAGCTAAATCCCTGGCCCCCACAAAATAATTTCAAATGCTCTTTTGCTGTTTTAAACCTAATATCCTTATTATACATGAAAAAATAAGCGCACCCTCCACATATAAAGCCTTAATATCTTTAACATTAGAAATATTCCTTATGAACAAGAACTTTGCTTTTATGTTTTGCATCCCAAAAATTTCAGAGTATCTGGCACACAGGTCCTTATAGATACTTAGTAGTTAGAGAAGATAAATTAACATGCAAATAAAAAAAGAGAACCACTTGGCCATCAGTGGGCGGATAAGGGTTACATTTGTGCAGCTGACCTCAAAAAGTGAAAGCGCGGCCTAATGGTATAAATTATACAAAAAGTGACTCAAGTTCATTGACAAGAGTACTTCCCTTTGGTTCAGAAGTGTCTAGAAAAGGAATAGCTCATCTTTGAAAGCATCTAAGCAAAAGGACAAGCATCACTTGCTGCAGCCATCTGACAGGGCTAGACATGACTACATGAGACGACTCCCAAGTTCTCCTCTCACCGTTAGTGCATGGCAAACACGTCTCCCTCAGATCAGCACATATGATGGACTCAGGCAGCATGTCCAACCCAGCAGGGAGGACAGAGCTGTGACATGCTGTTATCCAGGTCCAAATAAGAAACTCTAGATTACTTTGTTCTTTCCTGAGAGAAAAATGTATAGAAAGTCTTAATTCTTCAAACTAGAACTTAAGGCCTTTTTTCTTCTTATTTTTCCAGGGGTGCTGAGGATGTAACTTCATTACCTCCCCAGTCAGTTTGTTTGTTTGTTTGTTTGTTTATTTTTGAGACACAGTCTCATTAAGTCCCTAAATTGCCCTGCCTGGACTCAAACTTGTGAATCTTCCTGCCTCAGCATTCCACAGTGCATGTGTCTAGTGGTATTTCACCAAGGCTGGCTGATTCTTCTAATCTTCAATGTTCAAAGTGTTCTTGGTCAAAAACAGGTAAGCCAAGCAGGCCAGCACACACTTGTAATCCCAGCACTCGGGAGGCTGAGCAGAATGACTGCCATGTGTTTAAGGCTACCCTGGGCTACACGATGAGCTCAAGGCCAGCCTGAACTGTACAGTGAGAACTTGTCTCAAAAAAAACAACACAGAACAAAAACGAATGAACAACAAATGAAAGAGACAGGTAGAACAGTTGCTTTAGGACAAGTAACAGCACGTGGTGACTGAAGCACTTACCTCTACAAGTTGTGATTTGTCATAATCTTTACGATGACGGTAGATGCACTGACTAAGCAGAGAATATAATCTCTCAAGTTGATCAACGGCCAAATTGTTGCTTTTATCTACCAACAAATCAAGCAACTTCTAAGAAAAATTAGAAACAAGGAGAAAATGTAGTTTGACCATTGTTGTCCCCTCCCTGACTGCTGTTTTGAAATTTTATTTTTTCTCTTTGAAATAAATGAGTTTGAAAGAATAAATACATAAATAAAACCAGGATTGCACCTAACCCCGCCACGCCCCAAACATAGCTCGATGTCACTGTGCACACAACAGTTATATTCCAGTGGTTAGACAAGCAGGCGGCACAGCGTGTAAAATGGTAACTGAGGTCGGAAGGTTCCTGGACTCAGCTCTTACCAACACTGTGCCCATACTTTGAGGTCCTCAAAACACACCTAACTCTTCTTTAGTAGAAGGCCTGGTCAAGTATACCCCTGGCTTACATCAGATTTCTAAACTAGTGTTTACTCCTTTGCCTGCAACATTCCAATACCCTTCCGTTCCCTGAAGAGTAACGAGGAACAGCTAAGCTCACCTTCAACCTCTCACGATCAACCACAAGAGGCGGCATGGGCTCAGACGGCTCCTCTGGAACCAGTTCCAAGCTTGTCATCTTTGCCTGCTCCAGAATTAATTTACGGCATTTCTTTACTTTAGAAGCACCTACAATTAAGCGTGGGGGAAAAAACACTGCAGCAAATAAAAGTTAAGATAAATCAGTTTTAAGCAACTGAAATGACTGTATTTTACTCATCACAAATCCTTTGTGGATCAGGACAAGCATATTCTTTAAATGATAATGATATTTTGGTAAGAACAAGTAATCTGATTAAAGAAAACTAAATCACAACTATCTAAGCCAAGTTACACTAGAATATTGTCTAATAAACATATCCATTAGAAAAACAATCTTCCCTTCTAAGCACTGAATTATAATAAAGTCTTCATTCTCTTTGTGGTAGTCATCCATTTAAAATTTTGGAGCTTTCAAAACTAGAAGACAGCAACCAACCTAAAAAAGCAGATACTGAAATAAAATGGGAACAGCCTGCCTACAGATTTGCCTCCAAACCTAAAACATTTTCCAACACTTGCTGAAACTTATTCTTCTGTTATACTACCTAAAATTTTATTAGTTTAATTTGGTTTATAATATTTTTTCTAAAAATATAAACCTAGAGCAAAAGTAATGGGGCTAATATTCTTTCATACCTTAGAGTGAATTAATGTAATTACATCCTGCTAATATTTTGGTAGGTTTAATGAGATTGAAAAAAAGAAATTTAGGGCTAAGTGAGCATAATTTTATAATATTCTGAGGGGCAGGAAGGCTAGGTAGGCCACTGAAACTTGTTACCCCAAGTAAGACTAGGAGGAGCCTGAGGGGAAAGGAACATAGGGATAAACTTGGGTTGTTTCAGAGTTTCATAGAGGACCTGGCTCATGTCACAGACATAAAGGAGAAACCTGCACCTCTATCCTGCATTCATCCTTTTCATTAAATTGCCCCCTCTTCTCATCAATGCCTACTTCCTTAATGAGCAGTAAAAGAACCAAAGTGTTGCCTTCAAAAACATGATGACATATCACATAAATTTTATTTTTTCATGCAGTCTTTTTTCATAGTCTTTAAAGCACAAGCTTTTATTCATAGTTCGATTATCATATTTCAAGAGTTTTGTTGAAATCAATACTGATCCTCCTCAGTACACATCCATGAATTTCTACAGGACTAACTAAGAACACAGATGACAAACCATCTTACCAGGTTGCCCTAACAATTCCAAATGAAAACTTCAAGTCACACTTCTATACAACAAAGACCTTGAAAGCTCTGTGATTGCACAGAATATTAATTTCAGCCTTGAGGGGGCATCACTGAGGACTGAAACCAGACTTCATGTGTCCTAGGCAAGTACTCACCACTGAGCTGCACCCCCTGTCTTTTTTATTGTTTTATTTTGAAACAGGGTCTCTCTGGCTAAATTGCCGAGGCAGGTTCTGAACTTGCCATCCTCCTCCCTCAGCTGTGCAAGTGGCTGGGATGACAAATGTGAACCACCAAGCACAACAATTTTAAGTGTTTTCTGAAAGTTTACTGAAATTGAATAAAGAAGTAACACTAGAAGGAACTCCTCCCTGTATTCATTCTGTCTCCTATCAGATTTTCTGCTCTGTCCAGTTCATTACATAATCTTTAACATATTTTTTAAAAGTTCTGTCTATACGATAGCCTAGACTAAGTACTGTTCTTAAATCTACTATTATTAAATATTAGGAAAAAGAAAATAATTCTCACCAGGCAACATTTTGGAATACTAAATTCCGCTCTACCCATAAAGTATTGTAAGACTTTGAACAATACTTTCCTACTTCCATACTAAAAGGCTTAAAAAAACTATCAGGAAAACAAAGGAAGCCTTTTCCCACATAGTCAAAACTCTAGGGTAAAGCTGTACCCATCACCCAATTTACAGAGTATGACACAATTTCAAAATGGCTTAGTATAAGAAGAGGACATGTCCAACAGGGAAATGTAGATCTCCAACTCACTTCATCCCACTGCAGGCTAAAGAATAATGATAAGCAAAGATGGGCCACAAACCCTAAGCACCCTGTTCAGCTTTTCTTTAAAGAATCACTCAGCCATGAGAAGTCAGGAGCTGGCAAAGTACTCTGAGAACAGGACCAGACAGGGACAGTTCTGTGCGTTTCTTCCACTTCTGGTCCTGCACCTCAACAGAACCTCAACCTAAACATCTTATGGAGTCAACTAATAGTGACCATCTGGAGTGAGAAGGCCTCAGCACGTCCCAGCGACCATGACAGCCAACCATTAGTTACGACTCACTATAACCCTGCAACGTCACCACTTACAAGTGTAACCTACAAGATGAAAAATCAGGCTTGGGGAATAGAAGCAGCTCAATGCTGCATGATCACTATGAACACGAGTGCTAGTTTATTCCAGGTCTGTCTCTCTATACACACGCTATTAAAATATCCATGTCTTTTGTCTGTAGCCTCACCTTTCTAATAACTCGGTGGAAACTCTATCCTTTAAACACCTGTGGACATCCTCAGCTTTTAATCACAAATCCCTTAGGATAGAGATGATAGTCAGGAGGGAGGGAAAAGAGTACAAAGGCAGAAAAACATGTTCTAAACCATAAAACTTCTGAAACCTTCAACAATCTGACATGTATGTGCATACTTTTCTAAGGAAAGAGATGAAAACTTTAACAGAATCTCAGACTTGACATAATTTTCATTATTGCTGCTAGACATGAGGTCAATACGCAATGAATTAACTCTGGAGTTTAAACCTTCAAGAGATGTTTTAAAATATTAGCTCTACCTTCTTTATCTAGTTCTGCATCTTTTGCCTCCACATCAGGGCCCGGTTCTAACTTCTCATTATTCCAGCTACATTCCAGGGCTTCTGGTTTCTCAGGGTCATCTCCAGGGTTTTCATGTGAAGTGTCTGGCTTTTCATTTGACTGGTCCTCCAGGAGAATATTTTGTTCAGAACTACATTTATTTCCACTACCACAGAGAGGGACTTCTTCGACTTTGCCATTCGGGCACTCCAGAACTGGTATGCCTTCAAAACTGTCAGTGGAGGCCTCACCATTTAGACAGTTGCCTTTAAGAAAAGGCTCTTTCCTAGCTGTCTGCTCCGGATTGAGAGAACTGGTACTGTGGACAAGCAGAGACTCGTTTGAACTTTCCTCTTCAGTCGATGCAAAGTTCTCTTTCACACTTGCCCCATTGTTCAGCCTCTGCCCCTGGTCCATGTCCATGATGTCACACGATGACTCGTCATTGGTCACAGATAAGTCTCCGGTCTCCTCTCCATTCTCCTCGTGGCAGTCAGTGCTTACCTCAAACTCTCCATTCTCCAGCAATTTCCTCTCCTCTGTATGGTTCTCATAATCGATAAATTTGGTGTCCTCTTCATCTTTTTTTAAATTATTGACTTTCCTTTTCTTAATGATTCCTTTACCCCACTGGGATCGTCGCCTTGATTTTCTCCGAACACGAACTATTTTATAAGGAAGGAAAAAAAGATATGTAGAACTTGTAGTACAATATCTATTTCACATGTGTTCACCAAAGATGAGCCAAAAGAAAGTAAATCCAGACTAGTCTCTTCGCTCTTGACATCCATGCTAACTAATCCTCATGATCTACAAGTACAATGAAGTCAGAAATGAACTCTGAATGAAAAATTTTTTAAAGAACTTTCCATCTTGTTTGAGTTTACTTGGTATTAATATTTTTAACTTCCCTGGATTCTATTTTATAGCTATTTCTAATTTTCAACACCAACAGGGCAATCATGTAATAGATACATTTAAGGAATAACCACATTACCAGGCACAATCCTACATATCCCCCCAGTAAAGTAGATGCTTTTCCTGGCAAGATCACCTAAGAAATAGCCCCTGAAACAACACAAAGAAATGAATACATAAGCTAGTATCACTTTGACAGAATGATAACAAATATCCCCACAGAGAAATCTCCATGGCCTCTCCTTCCAGAAAAAAGAATCACCAAAGCAAGTATATCAGAAGCACTGAAGATAGTACGAACAATCTGGTGGGCCAACTGTTAACCTACTTGAGCACAAATGGTTCACCTAGGGCAGCGGTGGCAAACCTATGGCACGCATGTATACTGCACCAGGCTGTCCGTATCACTGAAATCTTTAAAAGGTTCGCCACCACTGGCCTAGGGTATTAACTTCTTGCACTGTTACCTGAAAGTATGTGAGAAAACTAAGCCCTATGCTATCAAAGCAACTAAACAGTAGTGACATATTAAAAATAAATATTTGCCAATTACGTGAAGAGACCTACAAAAAGTGCAGGGAGTCTACTGTGAGATGAGGAAATGACTAGGGCTTCCCGGTGACAACGCACCCAAGAATTTTTAATTTCCTTTATGTATATCAGAGGTCACTGATAAAATCAGTCTTTCCCATAGGGACACCTGCATAGTTTAATTCAAACTTACAGCCTATCAACAGTGTACATCAAAGTGCCCACACACTGCTTTCATTTTTTCACCTTTAACTCCCACTGAGTTTCTAGAGACACCATGGTACTCATAAAGAATGAATATTTAGTTTAAATTATTATTTTTTCTCATCTAAAAGTGTATCTACTAAAGATTTCTGAAATCTCCAAAATCCAAATTAGTCATTTAGCTCAAAGCTTATTTTTCCTTCAAAATTGTAACACTGTTAGAAATACTGTTTCTTTTCTCCCTATTTCTGCTTTTGTAGTTTACAATTATAGGCCAATTAACAATAAGAAAACGCTTGTATTAATCTACTGTTAAAAGTTGGTAAAGTTTCAGGTGATGGGCACCTGTCACCACATCTTCAATAAGAAACTAACATAGTCCACATTAAAGATTAAAGAAAGGCATACATCTTGTTCTCATTCAAGGGGGTGAAGCTGTTAGATTTTTGCTACTTATTGCACCACTCCTGATACTATAACCTCTCATTGTCTTCGACCATGTAACCAAAAGTACAAGGGATTCTCCTTCTCTTTCCTAAGCCATGGAATTCCAGGGCAAGAGGCCAATTTTAGTTCAGTAAGAGTCTGCTTAATTTCATTACATGCAGCACACTAAACAAAGCCCAGAAGCCCTACTGAAGCAAGTTCACACCTAATGCTTCCATCTTGGCTAGTAATAGAGAAGATGTTTTTATTCTACAGGAGACAAAAGCATTTCCTCCTCCTCATATCACTTCTAATGGTTTGCAAAGTTCTGGCAAAATATGAGCATCTGACCACATTTTCATTCCACTAGAATAAAAATCCCTATTTCACTGTGTACTGTTCTTCATCTGGCTTATGGTAGAAGTAAACATGTATTTGGGACATAATCCTGAATCTACTACTCCTTTAACCCGGGCACTCTGTAAAAAAAGCTTGTTTAGGGAAACAATCTTTAGAGCCAATTTTTTATAGCATCACTGAGCTTGTTTAAAAAACCAAGACCTTAGAAAAGTTAATAGTCCCTTAAGAACATTTAGATTTATCATTTGAGTTACTTAACAAATTATGTATCACACATGCCATCTACTGGTAAAAATAAAATCCTCATCTATAGGTTAAAAATATTATTAACCAAGAAACTTGAAACTTCCCACAGCAAATAGTCAAAGTACTTCCATTAGTAGACATTAGTACCAATGCAGAGAATGTAAAGCCTTCCAAAGTTTTAAAAAGAGAGTGCAGTGTTACATAATCCAAGTCATGATCTGAGATACAACTGGATTAAATAGCTTTAATCAATATCACGGTAATTAAATGCACCATTAAGTCTTCTGTCAAACTTTCTCCCCTAAGAATCCAAGAGGACAAGTTTTTCCAAAAGTGGGAATGATTCATTCATTCATTCATTCAAATTCAATGCTATGGCAAATAAATACATAAAAAAATGTTCAACATCACTGGTCATTCGAGAAATGCAAATCAAAACAACACTGAGATGCCATTTCACACCAGAAAGAATGGCTACAATCAAAAATTCACCTAGGCCCCCCCTTCATCCTCAGGGAACTGCCTGGAGATCGGCATCTGGGCCGGGTCTGTTTGGGCCCGTAGCCCCGCCCTTCACCCCCAGGAAGTCTCCCAGAAAACAGCATCTCGGGCTGTCTCTCTGGGACCCAAAACTCTCAGACCCGTAGTGTGGCCTGGGCTGTTTGCATCGAAAGTCTGCACAGACCTGCATCTCTGCGCGACTGTTTGGGACTGGTAGGCCCGCCCTTCATCCGCAGGGAACTGCCTGGAGACCGGCATCTGGGCCAGGTCTGTTTGGGCCCGTAGCCCCACCCTTCACCCCCAGGAAGTCTCCCAGAAAGCAGCATCGCGGACTGTCTCTTTGGGACCCGAAACTCTCGGACCCGCAGAGTGGCCC
>PVJX010028847.1:0-23482 GCA_004027295.1 Dolichotis patagonum | reverse complement strand
CTCATTATGAGACAAAATACCTGACACCCAAAATGAAGGAAGGAAAGGTTTATTTAACTCACTGTGGAGGTTTCTGTCTATAATCAGCTCGCTCCAAGGCAAGATGGCATGGCACTGGGGTAGCTGTTAGTGGTGGCTGCAACTAGCAAGAGTGAACTGAGCAAAATGGAAAAGACACACCTTCTTCCTGCCCTGACACTGTATGTCAGCTTTGCCCCTGGGTGGATGCAGTGCTCACATCACCAATCCCAGCGCCAGGCAACAAACAAATCACAAACCTTAGATTCAGCCGCATCCATGATTGCATGAGGTGTGTGTGTGTGGGGGAATCTGACCACAAACCATAGCATCTAGCCCTAAAAATATTTTTGAATTCCTAGAGGATGGACATCACATTATATATTTCTGTTGCACTCTGCTTCCTCCACAGAGATTAAGGTATGTGGCCCACTCCACAGATAAAAGTATTATTTTTCCAATACAAAATCACAGAACTCCAAGTCAAAAAAGCTTAAAGATCTCTTAGTTCAGCAGTAGAGAATGTCCTCTTGATCCACAGGCCAAATCTTCTCAGAGGTATTTTAGTTAGCCAGGTCAGTGCCGGATAAGATACATGATTGTTAAAACCCTGAATTTGAATGCTTGCTGTGTGTGTGTCTGTGTGTGTGGGGGGTGGGGTGTGTTTCTAGTCATTTTCTTCAGCTCAGCCCCTTTCCTAATGCCTCACCATTGCACACACTGAATCTATCAGCCCAGCCCCTGAAAGTGTTTGAACCTGGCTCCTCCTGGATCTCCCCCATAGCTCTCCTTTCATAAGGAAGTGAGTCCCACTGGTGGGAAGCTGTGACTGAAATGGTCCTTCCCAGATGAAAATCACCACTTGGAGTCGTGTCCTGGAATTAACCTGCTATGGTATATATTAACTACTTAATCTCCTTCTGGTAGCTCACTTTTCACTGCTGAGTGCTTTTCTCATGCCCAGGCATTCTGTCACAAGGTTGGCCCAGCTTTATAGATCCCTTTCTCAACAGTTTCTTTACGAGGAAGGCGTATAATAATCTGGAATAGCATTTGACTCTGCTCCTCTGCAAACGGCCTTTTGAAACTTCCCCTTTCACCCTTGCAGAGCAAGAGTAACTTGTGTCCATTCAACCTTTTGCACTTACAGATTAGCTTTTGGCTGGTGAGGTGGTGCATGCTGGCAATCTCAGCACTCTAGGAGGCAGAGGCAGGAGGATCACACATTTGAGTATGACCTGGGTAACTTAGCAATTTACTGAGCTCTTGTCCTCTGCCCTCCTCACCCCAAATAAAAGAAAGACAAAGTATGGGGCTGTTGCTCCACGTGAAGCCCCTGAGTTCAACCCTCACTACAGCCCCCCAAATAAATTAAGGAAGGAAGACATTTCTCAGGTGTCTTGCACGAACCTTTTATCTATCCAGCTTATCAGACTGTGGGTGATTTGAGAGACTGGGATGCAACCATGACTCAGGAGGCTGCAATTTCAGTATACAATAGATCTTGATAGATATTATCTCGTGTTACTGCATTAGGCCAAGACATTTTCACAGCTTTACCCTACACAGGAGTTAGCTCATGCCTGAATGCACAGGAATGCCGCCCCAGCAATTATTTACCAGATGGAACGCTTTTTGTGTTTCTTTCTGTCTTCAGGGAATTCTGTCAGCTTTCTGGTTCTACTTTTGATGGAGTGGATTGTAAACTTGTTATAACCTGATGAGGAGAAAAAAAATCTTTTCTTTTCTTTTCTTTTCTTTTCCTTTCCTTTCCTTCTTTCTTTTTTTCTTTTCTTTGCTTTTTCTTTTCTTTCTTTCTTTCTTTCTTTCTTTCTTTCTTTCTTTCTTTCTTTCTTTCTTTCTTCTTTCCTTCTTTCTTTCTCCTAGGAAAAATTATCTCCATATGAAGGGCCATCTGAAAAACTAGATGTATAATAAATTACTGTTAGCGCCAATGATATTTTCTAGGGGATGAGTTTATTTTCTTGTATTTGCCTCTGAAACAATATTGCCGTGAACTTCCTCTTGGGAAAGGGTCAGGAATACCTGGCTGTCAACCTAGGAAAGGAGGTGTTCTAGGGTGGGACATACAAGACACTTGAAATTTTCTCTTTTCCTTCAGCTGTTATCCTACCAAAAATCAATTACATTTTGTCTTATTTTTACTATGTAGCTGTTCGTCTATGCTTAAAAAATTATGGTCTTTTGCAGTTTGCACTAACCCACTGATCTTAGTTGGGACGTGGTGTTTCAGGTCAGTGTCGCTTAGTAGCTGAACTGCCTTTACTGAACCATCTCACTCACTCAGCCCCTCCTTCTCCAAGTGGAACATGCGGCCAGTGGACGTTGTCCAGCATGCTAAGCACCTGGAGTGGACGTAAACAAAGAATATGAGTTCTCTTCTCTTATTAAAAAAAATCCAAATGAAGAAAAGTCTACCTACAAATTATTTAACTAGTAAAATTATATATTACCTAATGAGTTGTTGACATCAATTCTATACTGTAGCTACTACTGTTATTCCATAAACAAATTCTACCTTCTCATCCTCCCCATTAAGAAATGGCCATTGTATCCCAGCTCTTCTGTCAGTGATTGGTCAGGGATTAGATTTATGATCCAATCCAAGCCAGGGTCTTTGCCTACTAACCCTTAGACCTTTTTCCTATTGAAAAGAGCGTCCTCCCTTTCTGGAGTAGAACTGTATGGACTGACACCTGTGTTTGCAGGTGGCATAGCCCTGGTCCTCTGGAGGAGCCTGGAAGAACAGTGAGCGGTGAAGGGATGCTGGTGACATCAAGTCCTTGATCCCTGGTGCTTCTTGCAGATCACTGAACAATCCGAGTAGTTTTCCATTAAATCCCCTTTTCCTTTAATCTACTTAAGCTTTAAGCGCTGCCATGTTACTTGTAATTGCAAGCATCTTGTCTGTTTAGGAACATGCTAACGATGGTATTCTGGAAGAAAACATAGCAGCATGGAAAAATGACTTTGAAGTAATTTACAAGTAGGAACATATGAAATTATGTGAATGATATGTGTTGCAGCTATTTAAAATAATTATGCACATACAAAACAAGTGGAAAGCAAATACTTTCAAAGTATAACGGATATTTAGCACGATGCAGTTAAAGGTGATTTTTTTTCTCTTTTTGCCTTTCATATATAATAGAGTAGAAAATGTATCAAGCAACATTCAGTTGTGCAAAGCAAACATTGGCTTTTTACACTGGCCCGGCTCTTACTCATTGGTCCCACATCCACATTCACCATGGACTACCTTAGCCCCCTGGGATATGAGAGTGTTTTATTTTATTCCGTTGGATGCTGGGGAATGAACCCAAGGTCTCATGCATGTTGGTTAAGTGCCCTCTCCCCAACCTTTGGCTTACTTTTTCTTAAACATAAATAGCTGATTTTTATTGTTTCTGCCCTCCTTTCCAAATGGTTCCTTTTTGTGTTGGTGTTTTAGGTGTGTGACTACGGCACCAGAAGGCAGTGAGCCCTGGGTTCTGACACCCTCATCTTTGTGCTTAAAATTAGAGTTGGGACTGACATTTTTTAGCAAAGTCTGACATGTACTCTGGACATCTGTGTAGCACTCAAGTGGTCTTCCCTTGTGACTTGCTTCCAGATTCTTCTTGTCTCTTGGTTGAAGAATCTCACAAAACCCATGCAGACCCTCTCTCGGTCTGGTAACTATGCAGTGTGGGTTTTATTTTTGTATTCATTGTCAAACAATCCTTCACTGAAGCAGTTCGCTCTGTGGCACATAGCTAACTGTGGGCATTCTCCTGGACCACAGTGGATGTCATCTGTGATGTGTTCAGGGTAGGGGCCTTTACTACCGTGGCCCACAAACTGGGCTGTTTCTTTAATAGTTCCAGAGAGTTTTTCTGGCTAAAGATCAGTGCTGTATCTCTTATGAAATGTTGACATCTCATCAACAGTGATATTTCCACTGTACCTGATGTTTTTCTCTTTTCTTCTATGTGTTTGCTGAGGGCTTTGAAAATCAGGGTAGAGGCTGCCAACACCTGTGCCTGGCTATCTGTACTGAATGGTCAGTTGCATTGTAACCCTTGATCTTTCCCCTCACTGACTGCCTTGGCAATGTCTCCTGGAGACAGATTCCAGGGGCCAAACTTGGGAGCTAGGGAAGGCATGGTCCCAGCTTCCCCACTGCTGTGTTCCCGGGTACATGACTTTGATCTCCCTGGGGTCAAATGTAGGCAGTACTGCAGCCGTGACCAGGGTCAGATGAACTCAGAAGCCGGACAACCAAAGAATGCTGCCTCTTTGTTTCTCTCAAGACCAAGCTGAAGACTCAGGCTGTTATTATTTTAAATTAGTACATGTTTACAGTATGTAATAATTACATTCATTGTGGGAGTCAGTACTTCTACATAGCGCATCTTAATCCTCTCTCTCTTTTTCTTTCGGTTCCTGCCCTCTCGCCTTCCTCTTGCTTCTGTGTTTTACACATTGTATAAGAGTTCCTCTATCAAGTTTCAAATGAAGACCACAGCACTGCCCTGTCCTTTTGGAGATTTTTTTTTTCTGTACCAGGGGTCGAACTCATTACCTAGAGCTTGCCAGGCAGATGCTTATGCAGCTGAGCTAAATCCATGGCCCCTTCTGGAGATTCTTTACCCCAACTGATCTACCAACTCTGGTCTCAGCCCTGAATGGAGAAACCAGAATACAGAAAGCTCATTTTTCCCTCCAACCACTTTTTTTTTTTTATCTTGTCTGCTGCTAGCATTCTCTTGGTTCAGAGAAGAAAGATATCCCATCCCATCTTTTCTGTGCAGCAGAAATACCTTATCCCAAACCTTAGTTCTTTCAATCCGCAGCTTTAGAGCCCAGGCTCACTTGGTTCTGGCCCTTGATATGCTAAGGGAAGCCATGGGAATTTAGAAAATCCTACACTTTCTATAGTCTCTGGCTTTCCAACTCCTTTTTTTCTTCTTTCCTTTCCTTTTCTTTTTTGGTACTGGGAACTGAACTCACGACCTAGCTCTTGCCAGGCAGGCACTGTGCCGCTAAGCTATATCCCTGGCCCCTCAGATTCTTTTTCTAGGAACTCAATTTTGGAAACCAAATACTGGTCCCACACTTTTTTCTTCTTTTCTATTTGCATTCCTGCTATAAAAATGTAAAATCTCCCTGACACATGAGATTCCTCAAGCTTGCTAAGGGAAAGTCACTTACAAAATACAAAAGAGAAAAATATATTTAAAATACAATATCCTTATGACATTCATTCAAATTTTCTCCAACATCCTTTACATTCTCACTTTCACCTAAGCTCCCTAACAACCCCTAACCAAATTGCAAAATAGAGTAATGCTAATTATTGTTACTGAATATTTGGTGCTAGACAAATGTGCTTTCAAGTTTTACTCATATCCACAGTGAACATAAGATAAGCTGGAATTTAGAGAAGATGTGTAACAGAGCTAATTTAGAGGCGAAAAAGACTTTGAAAAATTCATTTGTATCTTTTTGCTTTTTCTAATTTTACCTCAGGAGCCAGACATTTTATTAAAATGGTGCAAATTTGGGGCTTGGGGTGTAGCTCAGTGGTAGAGCACTTGTCTAGCATGTAGGAGGCCTGGGTTTGCTCCCCAGCAGTATAAAATAACCAAATTCAAAATGAAAACAAACAACAAAAGTGCTGAAAATTTAATACTTCAAAAAGTACAACTGAAATTGAAAAAAAATCATTGAATACAACAATGTTGACATTTAACACACTGCTTAGAACATAGTGAACCCTTAAAAATGGCAAGTTACTCTTTATCCGTGTTATTTCTACCGATGACCAATAGAAATAAGCATCTTAGTAGGCGTGGAACAGAGAACACTATGACATTCTGAGCAGGACAGTGGGTGAGAGGCTTTGCGAAGACAGGAGGTGCTGGCTGATTTGAAGTGTGGAGTCAGCTTCCCTCTTCCTTTTGGGTGGGAGGCAAGTTGTGTGGTGTCTTGCTCAGGCTTGACGAATACAGTGCGGAAGCCGCTGAAGTCCTTCTCTGTGGTTCAGCTTTCCTCCTCTCAAAATGATGGGTTTACACATCATCTGACTGTTGAGGTTTCTCCCAACGTGAGGACTCCTGAGAAAATGGTGTGCTCAGACACAGAAAATCTAGACGGCCCCTAGGAACTTCACTGCCACTGCGCACCAAGGTCTGTCTGCTTTTGCTCTCTTTGATCTCCCCCACCTTAGCCTCAATGCAAAGGAAAGACAAAGGGATGCAGGAACAGAGAGAGAAAAACACAGGGACAGACAGAGAAGACCACAAAGTAGGAGATGACGGTAGGTGGAAAGACCCACATGTGCACTTGGAAGGGAAGGGACAGGAAAAGGTGAGGGACAGCAAGGAAATAACAGTTGTCTTCTTTTGTTCATGAAATAAAATAATAAAACAAAAAGCTAATATTTATAAGCCTTGTCCTGGGTTTGGCACCTTGTTGACTGGGTGACAGTCATCATCTCATTCAGGCCTTTCTGCATCTCATTTTACAGAAGTGAGAAACTGAGGCAAAAACAGTTCATCGGTGTGTCCAACATCACCGATCAGTAAGAGGCAGGACTGGGACTTGAACTTCAGTCTCTCCTACTCCAGGCCTTGTGCCCATGCTCACTAGTCTGTTCCACTGTCTTGCCAGCATCCTCTGAGCAAGGGAAGTCACTGTTTCACTTACACCAAGTTAGAACTTAACCGATGTCATGGTTGACTGGCAATAAAACGTTTATCACCCACAGCAGGCAGACGTGAACCTACCTACACACTTATCCCTCACTCTCCTCTTAATGACACTCAGAAAAATAATAATATAAACAAGAAGACATTTTAGTGTTGGGTGCTAACACACTCAGATGCCATCTTAGCTCTCTGACCCTGGCTGAGCCTAGTGTGAGGAAATTTGGAAAGGATGGCATCAGAGTCCTTCACGACAGTCTCCAAGGTACACATGCCTGCACCAAGTCTGTCCCTCTGTCAAGGTGGTGACATCCATTGTTCCTGGGATCATGTCTCTGGCAGGTACTGACTGGAGAGCAGGGGACCCAACCTCACTCTCAGAACCACAGTGGTCCCTCCCGTGAAGAGGAAGCACAATCCCAAGTGCTGTGAGGATCAGAGGAACTGTACAAGCACCAGCCTAGAACCTGCAACATGGCAGATGTTTACTCACTGCGAATTCTCTTTCCTCCTGATTCAGTTATTTGTTGCTATATAAAATATCATCCAAAACGTCGTAGCCCTAAGGCCTACGTGCGTTGGCCATAAAGGGGATGAGCGAGTTTTGCTCCACTAACAACTCTTTATGTGCTCAGTGTTCTGCAAGCCGGGCTGGGCTTAGCTGAGCGGTTCTTCTGTGGATCTCACCTGGAGCAGCTCACACGCTGGGGCTGACCATTCAAGATGAGGTCACTCACGTGTGAAGACTTCATCCTCCTTGGTTCGGGCCTACTCCGGGGAAGATGGCAGATGCAGGCTCTCAAGGTGGGGATTCTTGTGTGGCAAGCCCGTCTGTCTCTACCTCTGTCCTCACCTGTGCAGGCAAAGTTTTCGGGGCTCGGCCTGAACTCGGAGATGCATGCGGTGTGCACAAGCGGGGCTCGGGTGCAGGGCCTCCTCCGGGGTCGTCCACTTTCTCTCCCCATTTCCGTCCAGATGAACCTTTAACTGCACTTTCTGAGTTCCCGATTGGTGGAGCCGCAGGAGGGAGATTTTAGCACTGTGCCCATTGGCCAGGATTTTCACTTTGCTTGATTGCTACTTCCACTTCTCGCGCAGCCTCAGGACTCGAGAGAAACCTGTGGCTGGACGCTGCGCGGCGCAGGCTCTCACTGGCAGCTGCTATGGCTTCGCCCCAACCCCACCCCCGCGCGCTTTGTGGCCTCTAATGCCAGGTGCGCTCATGAGCACGTGCATTAGGGTCCCAAAGGCGCATGCTTCCCCGGAGCGCCCCTTAAGCCTCTGCGCTTGCTGGGAAGCTCTTCACTCTCTTCTTGGTGGATTAGGGCCATTGCGTTTCTTAATCAATTACTGGGTTCCCCGCAATCCTCTTTAGAAACTTTTTTGCTTAATGTGCATCTAGAGGCATTCACGTGCGTCTGGAAAATTGGAGCCGAGGGAATGCAGCACGGAAAGGCTGCAGACAAACCCCAGGCTTCTGACCCTGCAACGTCAGTTTAATTATTGCAAATCCGTCATGGCTGCCAAGTCCTCTCTTTCTTCCTTATTACTAACCAGGAAACTTGCCGGCCAGGGGCTTTGTTTCCAATGGAAGTCTGTGTGCTTTGGGTCCCCCGGGGAGCTGGGTGGACACAGGTGGGCTGGTGCACTGCGCGTGGGGACGCAGAGGCGCGTCCTGGAGACTCGCTGGCTGGCACCACGGAGGGGAACCAGGCGCCACTGTACAGCTTCGTGGTTCCGCCGATTCCCGTCTTCTACCCCGAGCCCCTTGCTGCTGGCCTTGGCCGTGCAGTGTAAACTGGCGCTGAGCATGCAGCAGTGCAGGCATTTAGTTTTTGCTAAGTCAGGCCTCGGTCCTGCCTGTAATCTCTGGCCTGGTTTTGATTCCTGTTGCCCGCAGCGGGTGCAGTGTGTGTGGTGTTGTCCGCACTCCCTGGGGGTGTGGATGCTAAGGGGTGCTCCCCTAGATTGGGGGCAGCACTTACGAGTTTCCAGAACACGATTCCACACGTTTGTTGTGTCACTGGAGTTCCTCAGTAGGCTGGAAGAAGGCAGAGCAACTCTCGGTCCTCTTTCATGTGAAGAAAACTCTGAGGCTCGCAGGAGTACGGGCACCAGCCCAGAGCTGCAGGACCAGAAAGTGGAAGAAGGGAAAACCAGAACTTTTAGTCCGTAGCCCCAAGACTTTTGGCAGTCCAACAGGCCTTTTAAATATCTCACTAATAACCCTGATAATCCTGTTGGGTAACAAAGCAGTTGTTCATCCGTGTCATGACTCCTCTTTGAGTAAGGAACTGATGAGGAACAGAGGTGGGGAAGCTGATCTCCCAGCTGTGTCTTTCAGAGCACGGGCGTCCAGCCTTTTGGCTTGCTTGGGGTGCACTGAATGAGGAGGAATCAGCTCAGGCTGAGCATACAGTCTATAGGATAGCCATCGCGTAGAAGTAACAAAACTTCCTTTTTATGTTTTATTATTTTACAAATAACACAAACCCAAGTTCAGTAAGGAAATAAGAAAACGTACGTATCTGCTTGATTACAGTGAAGACCTGCCTTCACGGGTATACATGTGCAGGTGGCTTGCAATGCTGTTACTGGTAATCGCTGCGTTTTACTCCTCATGTTGTCCATGCACTCGTAACGTCTCATCACAGGGTTTCAGTTGGACTCACCGTGTATAGGAGACTCACACACTGCCCTGTGTCCTTCCCAAGACAGGTTCCATTGCCACCTCCACAGTCTGTGCGCCAGTATCATGCACCCCAGTCATGAAATACATAGCTAAAAATCACATTAAAAGTTTACGATCTTGTGGGTCATATGACCAGCTGTTCAGGGTTGGACATCCGTGTGTTCGAGCTGTGATACCTAAGAATCACCCCTTTATCCTTGCTACTGGTGATGCGCCACTTTCCAATATGCGGGAAAAATAGTTTTTGGTACCCGGAATCAAACTCACAACCTCATGCTTTGCCAGGCAGGCGCTGTGCTGCTGAGCTAAATCCCTGATCCTAGTGGGAAAAAACAGTGAAGATGAAAACCATTTAGCTGTCAAGTTCCACTGTGTCTGGCTTGATGATTAAAAACAGTGCTGGGGATGGATTGAGAGAAGCAGTAGAAAAAGAATTCTTCTAATTCTTTCCCATGCATTAATCATAGGTAAAGTCAAGTGAAGGAAAGCCATTCCTCTGGGACTCACTGACTCTGTTGTCAGCCTCGTGGTCTGAGTTGATATTAACCTCACTTCTAGCTCAAGGGAAGAACCTTGGTTTGCATGAGGAATTCTGAGACACAGGAGCTATATTTTTTGTGGGGCTTGGTGATACAAGGTGGAGAGGCTCAGAACTGCCTTTGCTATGAGGGATAAGTTGGAATTTCTAAGAACCACAAGGGTGTAGATGATAAAGAAATGATTTTAAAAATCATTCTACCACCCTCTAAAACAGGCCATGTTGAGTTTGATTTTCATCCCTTACAAAAGATTGCCAACTGAGACTTACCCTTAGGCTTTTTCTACTCAATACCACCCTAGACTTTTCTGGATGGTATTCATGGTACCCCATATACTGAGTGGTAGATATTCCTTGATGTTAAAACTCCTTAGCCCTCCAGGAAGGACAGGGGGCAGCCAGAGCTCTAGGGCTGGTCATTTCCAGCAGCAAGAAGCCTTATCCATTTCCCCGTGAGACAACTACAGGTTTTTCAACATGTCTCATAGACTTCCAAATATATTTAAAAATTCTTTAAGCCTCTGCATTCAAAACACCAAACCTAGTTGCTTTCCTCATATACGTGGGTTGAATTTGGTGACTTTTTAAAAATAGAATATGGCAGAGAGGGGGCATATGACTTCTTTGCTATGCTTCTGTTGAGTCACACACCCTGGGAGCAATCAGTTGCTGTGACAGGAGTCTAGTCGAGCAGTTGAGGGAGAAGTTCATATGGAGAACTGAGTCCTCCTGATAATCACCAGTGCCAACTTTCCAGTGATATCAACGAACCACTTTGGAAGAGGATGCTGTAGTGTCGGTTGTCTTCGGATCATAGCAGTTCTGACTTCTTCACTGAGACCACGTGCAAGACCGCAGATTAGACTGCACAGCTAACCACTGTCACGGTCCCAACCCACAAGAACTGGGTACGGTATTTCTTGCTTCTGTCTCAAGCTGAGGTGTGTGAAGCTCTGTGTTATGCCTAACTGATAATGCTTATGCCCATGATGTGAAAAGGAGTGGGAAGCACTGCTTTAAGTCCCAAAAGCATGGCCAGGGTATTTACTATCTGGTCATCCCCAGCAATCTAATGCTATATTTAGGACCTTTAGTTTTTCTGTTTATAAAGTAATACATAATCAATAGTAGTTTAACATTTGAGATAACCAGCACTTAGTAATACATTCAAAGTAAAACAGAAGTCTCCTGTCTTTGAAAATACACTTTAGCTGGAATTATCAATGATGGCTCTGAAAATTTGCTTTTTTAAAAAAATCTGTTGCCATGGAGAGCACTCCCGTGGAGCACAAGACCAGCCCAGCCAGGGATATTCATGTTTTGTTTTCCTAAAAGTCTTAAACGACAGTGACAATTGTACCCTCAACCTCGCTGAAGGGGATGGCATGAAGCTAATCAGAAGATGCTCTAAAAAGCTTTGCTAAAGGGATTTGTGGGGTAAAATCAGGAGGGCCATCGGCTTCCTTTGTCCAATGCCTAAGAATGTTTTAAATGCTTCTTTTCAAATCTCACATTTAGAAGACATCACAAGAGGACCAATGTCCAAGTTCTTTGTTTAGACCATTATTTTTTTGGAGGTGGGTACTGGGGATCGAACTCACACCCTCACACTTGCCAGGCAGGCGCTTATGCCGCTGAGCTAAATCCCCAGCCCTTAGACCATTATTTAATAAGTGGAGCAGTACCCTCACTTTATGATTGTTTTTTAAAGGACAACTAAAGAGTTGGGAATCAGCCCAGAAAGGTAGGAGGCAGCCAGAGCTAATCAGATGAGCCCACATTTTCCAGGAGCATAAGTTTAACTCTTAGATAAGCCCTAGGGTTAATGATCCAAATTCTGATAGTTTTACTCGAGACACTATTCCCACAATTTTGGTTATCTATATTTTGACATTATCTATATTTTGATCCCACAAATAAGAAGCATCAAGTTAGGAAACTCAGAAGCTTCTAGAACACTCTGTCCTATATGGTAGCCGGTAGTCACATGTAGCACGTGAGATGTGGCTAGCCCAAACTGACGTGCTGAATGTACAAAATACACAGTCTATTTTGAAGACTATGAAATGCAAGATACCTCAATAATTTCTATCTAGATTACAGCCAAAATGATATTTTATATATGTTGGTAAAATTAACATATTAACTGCTATTCTCTTCATGTTTATTTATAATGTGGCCACTAGAAAATTTTAAATTATATATGTGGCTTGCATTATATTTCTGTTGGGTGGAGCTCCTCTAGAAATGCCTATTTATTCTTCAGTTGTTCATTTAGTCAGTCAACAAATATCTACTGAGGGTCTTCAGTGTGTTGAGTATGGGGTGAAGGGTCAGGAATGCAGCAATGAACATATCTCTTGCACTTGTTAATTTAAGCAAGTATACCCACCACTGTGCAAAACAGATTGAAAAACATAAACTGATACCAAAATCTAGAAGCAGGGAATATTGAACCAGAGAGATTCTAGGCTACAGGGTGGCTGGTGTTAAAAGCTAGCTCTATGTACCACTTAGCACCTAATTCATTGTTTGGAGGCAAAATATAAGTAGAGGCCAACCCTGAGCCACTCAGCAAAGGTGATGTATCTTTCTTCTCTAAGCTGAGGGACCAAGGAGGATGGTTTTAATGGTTTTTTTGTTTGTTATGTAGTTTAGGCTGGCCTAAACTCACAATTATACTGCCTCAGCCTCCGGAGCTCTGGGATTGCAGGTGTGTGCCACTCACCCACCTGGTAGTGTTTTTATCCTTGCTCTCACACAGTGCCCCCCACAAATGGTGACACACACATGTGCAATTAACGCTGTCATGTGTACTCACTGAAGAAAGCAATTAGCGACATAATACACTGTAGAAAAGGTTCTGCCACAAGTACCTAAAAAATCAAGTTTTGCACTCAGACGAATGGCTTTTATTATTATTACTTTTAAATGTTCTCTTTCAGAATATAAATTCATGATGGCTGATAGTATAAGCAAAAAGTTCTGGAATATCCAAACCAAATTCTCTGTCTTGGACACCAAGATTGATGACCACACGAGAGGTGCCACCCTGGACGGTACAGTTTAATCAGTGCTACAATCACGCATCTTTCTGCGTCTCTGAAGCTTCTCTCAGGCTTTACAGCGTTTTGAATTGTCAAAGTGTAAAAACAGGAGTGGCAAAGATAGACATTTTGCTTGCAATTCTTATCTCATTTTTAATAGCAATCATATTAAAAATACATAACTTAATTCTCAAACAATAACTTTGTTCACTTTCTTTTAAAGTACACTGTCAAAAGAATTCAAAACCAAATATATTTTGCAGCAGACAGACAGTGCAATGCTCTGAAATGAAAGCAAAAATATTATCTTTTTATAAAAATACACTTGGTCCCAGAGGAAGAAGAGTAAACAAGAGTAGGCATAAAGAGAAAAAAGTAAAATGCTGTAGGGAAACTGCTTCCATTTAAGTGGATGCAGAATCAGCAATTTCTGACCGAGTTCTGAGTACCATGTATCACCTAGGTAAGTGCTTTGAGTGTACTCTTTTATAACAGCATGTTAAATTAACTTAACCATAAAAAATAAAGCAAATATAACTGTACAACCATTGGTCTACTGCTACTGAAGACCACAGCAAATTCACACATAACCTGTTCCCAGATTCTCAAACATCATAATGTTTGGACTTGGAGTAAGGCTTTCCCTCAGAGATGGCTAAGCGGTTTTGTGCTTCTAGGAGTTCATTTTCCCTTTCCTTAAAGAGGAGGCAAGCGAAGTTCCCCTGAAATAGACTGGTGGAGGAGTTTTTTTGTGCAATTTGAGTTTATAAAATGCAGGCGACAGGAAGTCACACCTCTGGTGGCCAGTGACTTCCCACTCAGCAGGAGAAGCTACTTAAACTTTGTTTTATACACTAGTGAGAAAAATACACTTGAATAAATAGTCACCCTTGATTTCCGGCCCCTCTGTGCCCCTCCCCGTAGTTTGGTCCCAATCTGATCAGGGTACAGTAGGGTGCAATTCCATAGTCCCTTGGCTGCCCGGCTTTCAGATCGACATGCAGGGAGTGTGTGGTCAGTCCGGGGTGGCAGCTGTCCTGTGCTGTAAGTACAAGTGAGTTCTTCTCCTGGTCACTGGCCTCAGTTTTCATGGGTAAAGGTGGCTTTTCTAGCTGCCCTGTGACAACTGGGTCTCACATTTTCTGAAGCTGGATCTGTGGAAGGACTCCCTGAAATTCAGAAGGGAAAGAAAGAGAAAAGATGCAGATGGATGATTATTAGCTTTTTGAAGAGGGCAAGGGAGGAAATCACCCACTAGAAAAGGACATCAACCATGGAGAACTCGGTAACTGAGTAAATAAAAAGAAGAGTGTGAGACCCCTCTACCCTGTGTCCAAACCAACCAACCAAAACCGACACAGGGCGTAAGGAAGAGGCGGGCACAGGCCCAGGGGCGGGTTTGGGGGGATGAAGACTCTGACTCTCTGACTCCAGCATGGAGAGTTCCGAGGCCTCGGCAGCCCAGAACAGCAGCGCACGCCCTTGTCTGCTGCACCCAAGTGCACTCTCATCCCCAAGAGGCTGCCTCTGCTCCCTTCTTACCTCTTTTGACTCTCAACTCTGAATATGGGCTTGTAGAGTTCCGGAATTTTCCGCTCAATCATTGGCCTGAGGTTCTCTTTCAGCTTATTATAGTTCTTTTTGAGCTCCTGCTGGTACTCCCTCTGGTCAGCTGTGATGAGACGCTTATTTTTCTCCACAGCTTCACCGCAACTGAGATGAAAATATCAGGGTAGGAAAAAAACCCTGAAGTTTTATTATATACGAATTGTTTGAAATATTTAGAAATTTGGAGATGATTGTATTGAATACTTAAACACTTCTTATAAATCAATAAGCCATAAAGAGATAAAATAATGGTTGTAACTTAGCTGACATGCAATAATTGGAAATGATTCTATTATCCTTCCAAAAAGCACACTTCCGGTGATTAGTGCAGTATAAACTATTTTCCTACTAGATTTGGGTTACGTTACAGAGACACCCAGCCATTGTTATCAAATCCTCCCTGCCAAACACACCACCAGGGTAATAGGCACAGATCAAGAGGCTGGCACGCAGCTATAGGCCAAGGGAAAGGAGCCTGGCTCGGGCAAAATGAAATGTCTCACCACAACACCATGGTGGGAAAAACCAGCTCCAGAAGACGGACAGCTCTCCAGAGGCCAGCACTTCCTCAGCTGGGTTTTCACTGGCCTTGTAAGTCTGACACTAACTGAAGCAAACTGCAGTGTAGCTGGGGATTTCTTATCAAAGGTTTTAGGGAAGACCTAGAGGGGAAGCTGTACAGCCTTGATTCTTGAGAAATACATATTAACCCTCATTATGACTTTTTATTACTTGTTAAGTAGCAGTTAGAAGCCACATATAAAAGAAAATTAGTTTCTCGGGACTTCAAGGCCCAGGTTAGTTAACTCCAGCCGATTACAAGAGGTGGGACGAGGCTGCAGAAAGAAATTAGCTGCCAGTTTGAAGACGTCTACTCTAACCATTTTGGCAGTAGTAGCTGAACTCTCTACAGCCTTCGTTTGCAGAAGTAGCAGTCGCTAGCTGACATACGTGCTCTCTTATCCTGTGCCCTTGCCTGGGTTAAATGCTGGGTATGCACAGCACTAGGGTTGAAACAAGCTGATATTTATTAACACAATGACTTAGTCACTGAAATCCTCAGTTTTCTCATCTATAAAATGGGGATAACAATATCACATAACTGCCTAGGGTTGCTGGGAGAATTAAAGGCCAGATTCATGCTTCGAGAGCATGGCAGATTTGTATTTTCTAAAAACAGCCACAGTACCTGGAGCATCTCCTAGATAGATACCGTTATTCATCCATTTAATTACACAATTCAGGGCATTTAGTAAATACTGTATAGACCATCTCATATACCACTATCTCTGTGAAATAAATTAGAGGGGAAATCAATTGTCACTGACACAGAGATGAAATAATGAGCAGCAATGTCGTGGCGCCATGTCTCTTTTGTATCGAGACTTTATCTCTCCACAGAAGAGGCATGAGGTGTGGGTTTGATAAATATTTGATGAATCCTGAACCCATGAATTGAAATCTATGGTTCAAAGGCCAAAGAGGAGATAATAAGGGTGATGCTAATGGAGGGAGAAATGTGGAAGGGAGGCAATCAGGTAACCTCTTAGGATCTCTACTCGAAAGGCTGGTCCATGCAGGAGCCAGTAGCAGCACCTGAGAGCTGATTAGAAATGCAGAGTCCCAGGGCCCATTCAGACCTACGAATCAGAATCTGCATTTTGACAGGCCCCCTGCCCCGTGATATATAAGCATGGTGCATTCTGGGAAGCTCTGATAGTCTTGTTGCTTCCCTAGAAAAATTCAGTGAAGACAAATGGGAAAGTGTGCCCACAGCCCACTTTCCTGTGGGAATCAGCACCAGAGGGGTTGGAAAACAGCATTTTTAACAGTGAAAGTGACTTTGAATCCAGTATTTTTGCAGACCATGTAGGAAGGAAGAGAAGATGTTTAAGTGTAAGACACAACTTTATTAAAAGGAAAATCTACTTCCTTTTTGATCTCTTGCCTGGGACTAGTTTTACTCAGCCCTGGTTCTTTTTGGAGAAGCTTTTCCTGCATCTGGGAGCTGATCAGAAATGTACATTTAGTAGGGTTTTATAGGGTTTTATAGGTGCATTTGACTAGATAGAGTCACAGAGAGGACCACACCCATGGGATATTGCATTGCAAGACCTAGTAGAGGAAATCTATGTGAACTCTAAAGCAAAATGAAAATCACTTACATTAGGTTTATGGAATGTACATTTACAAAATGTAAAATCATTACATTTAAATGTTTTACATTTCAATGCTACTCAGAGCCCTGGTTACTGGTATCACTGTCTCTCTGCCCCTTCCTCCTCTCCTGGCTGCTTTAGCTGGGCTCGGAAGAACCCTGCTCAGTTCCTGACTCCAAGCTTTGTGCGGTCATGTTGGTTCACCTACCTGTAATGGCCTCCTTGTGCCACCACTCTTGTCTTCCATTCATATATCCAAGACAAAGTATAAAGGGCATTTTCTACCAAGCTTCCTCAGCCACTATCGCCTGTAACACATCTGCCTTTTCTGGTCACCGTGGTCCTATATTTAGAGCACTCTGAGAGTTTGTAGTGCACACTGCCTGGTGTTGCTAATCAGCCTGCAGAAGTAGGTCCTGCCATTAAGAGCAGAGGAATACCCAGATCTCTGCATTCCTACAGCTAATATCACACCCAGGGCCCAGAGAGTGCCCATTAAACACTTTACAGGTCACTGTTCAGAGGTCCACCAAGCCCTGCACCAGTGCTAATTTTTGAAGCTTTCAACCACAATTAATTATAAATGAAAAGAAATATGGGGAAAGAGTTCTAAAAATTACTCCAAGTATTTTTCTAGCCTTTTATTATAGAAATATGTACTATGTATTAAACAAAATCTACTTCTTTTGTAGAATCAAAATTGCTATCAAAATAGGAAATAATTCAAATATCTAAACATGAACACATGAAATCTGGGTGTTTGCATGCACAAACACAACCATACACACACCCTGTTCACACACCCTGTTCTTACACAGCTGTGTTTCCTGAAGGACACAGGAGTCTCTTCTATACATAGTGAAGTTGCAGACCCTTACCAAAGCTGGGAACACGGCAGGATCTCTAACTTCATCCAACACTAGCTAGCATCTTGATAAATTTCCGCTAAATTTAGAAAACTTTTATTTCTAACCTCCTATCTCTCAATCTGCCGAATGAGGCTACACTTACATTTCAGATGCTGCTCCAAGGGTCTGGATGAAAAAGAACACTGATTTCCTGCTCATTCTTTTTTAGGGCCTCAGGAGAGCCTACATACACTCTGTAAATACTGTCTTGCAACATACTGTCATGCAATTGGCTGAAAAACCTTGCCAAAAGACCCACTTCCTGTCCAGGATGGACCAGCTGCCCTGGAAGCCAGCTCCATTGCAGAACGGGGTTTGTCTGACATGGGCAACTGTCCTCTGGTGGGTACCTTTGAAAAGTTCCAGCTTTAGAACCTTGCCTTTATCTCTTGATTTCAGGCAGTGCTTCTTAAATTTCTACAGATAAGCTGTTTATGACTTGGGTAATTACAAAGCTTATGAATGCCAACAATTTCTGGGTGTCTTAATGCAACTGTGCTGTATCAGCCCACTGATGGAAATGTGGGCAATTTAGCTTCAGAGGACCTGCTTGGAACTCAGCACTGCTACTCACTGGCTATGCAACTATTAGTGAAATAACCACCCATCTCTCAACCTCCAATTCCTCTTTTGTAAAATGAGGGTGATAATGATACCTGTATTATGACATAAGCATGAATCAAACTTGAGATGACAGATACAAAGCAATTTAGTGTTAATTACTTATTAGTCGTACAGTGGCATCACTGGCAGGTTTTTCAAATGCAGATTTCTGGGCCTAAAGTATGGATCTAATAGCTTTGATAAGTACCTGAGACTTTGTTAATGCACTGATTCGGAGAGAACCCAGAGAAAGCCAGGCAAGTGCTCTACTGCTGATCCATACCCCCCACCTCCACTGAGTATTTTTAGCAAGTTCTCAGACGGTATAGAGGCTGCTGGTCTGGCACCCACATACAGAGAATCACTGTTGTACTGACATTTCCACCACTTTCATTCTTACCGCATTATGAATTCCTTAAAGCATAACCTCAGCTTGTTGTGATGTCGATAGAGTTTCGGATCAGCTGGAATTTCAGCCAGGAATACTTGGGCTACTTCCAGGGGTCCCTAGTGAAAAAGTAATAAAAAAATACAGATATTAGGAAGAAAATTAAATTATTCGGAAACATGGAGATGTGGCTTCTTAGATTAAATGTTCAGTTGGCTTGACTAAAACAAGTCAGTGAAGGTTTTGACCTTCTCGGGTAACTCATTCCTTAGGAGAAATGTGGAGTTTTAGGAGAATACTCACAGGTATAAAAGTATTGTCTCAGTAAAATACTACTACCACTAGGTTTTCCTTCATAGATAAAGGTAACATAATGCCTCAGAGGGTATGTGCTTTGAGTTGCTTTTCTAAAAATGGGGCTCATATTGATCTGCCCATTCATACTAACTTATCTGGTTGTCATAGTGATTTTGCATAATTTTTGCAAAAGTGGTAACTTGAGGATTGGGACTTTAAAAAGCAAAAGATTATATTTTTTTTTCTGATTCCAGGAATATTCTCCTTTATTTCTCCTCTTGATATTAAGTGGACCCAGAAGTTTTGCAGGCGAATACTCAAATGGAGAATGTGCTAACAGGAGAAAGAGTCATGGTGGTTATTGATTTTTTGAATGTGAAAGTATGGACAAGAGCAGATCTAAAACTGATACTGAGGCAGCCCACTGGACAGAGTACTAGACTAGGACGCCCCTCTGAGACAGGCTTGGTTCTGTGCTGAGCTCAGGAGTCCGGATTCTAATAAGGCCTAAGAAAATCCAGACTGGTTTGAAATGGCCCAAGGAGCCTGAACCCAAATCATTCCTGGCTGACAAGTGGGGTACATTTGGGGACTGACACAGGAGTAAGAGGTCTAGGCTTCCCCATCTCTCCTACAGGCATTCTTAGCTTGGTTTCAGGCCCTGCAACAATTCTGCCTACATGGGGTCCAACGGAACTCTCTTCAACAAGACCCGTTTCCTGGATCATACTGCCAGGCTCAGAGTGAAGAGTGAGAACCGGAAAGACTGGCACCTGCTGGTTTTGCTTACCTGATTAACAGTGGCTCCGACAGAGCCTTGCAGCACCATCTGAAGCATCTTTGCGTCAGGGGGCTCCTGGTTAATGGCCACTGCTAACTGCAGGGTCTTCTTCTTCATATCTTCAATTGCAACTTCAATGGGAGTCAACACAAACTGAGCAGAAGACATAAACGTAGGGAAATCACTGTGTGCTCTCGGAAGCTATGGACAAGCCTCGAGGTGAGATAAAGATGGCACCTGGGTTTAAAGAGCACCTAAGAAAAGCCTTTCAGAATAATTTTTTTTTAAAAAATTGGTACCGGGGATCAAACTTACGACTGCGTGCTTGCAAGGCAGGCACTTATGCTGCTGAGCTAAATCCCCAGCCCCCCTTTCAGAATAATTTCAAAATAGTCCAAACAGAGTAAGAAGAAAGAAAGGCCTAATATTTTTCGAGTACTTACATGTTTGGGGAACTTTACATACACTTACTATGTGATCCTTTAAACAAAGGGGGCTTCCTAAGGTTAAGTAAGTGCCACAGAATGACCCAGGTCGTAAGTGGGGAGGCGTTAGTTTGATCACAAGTATGTCTACATTTAAAGGCTATATTCCTTCTCATTGTTAGGTTTCTTTTCCTATTACTGAATGAGTTACTTAACTTACACTGGCCAAACACAGCAGTGAAGAGTTTCTTCCTCATCATAACACAAGCTTCTGGCCTCACTGTGCTTTCTTCTGCTCACCCTAATGGTGTTCCCTAGTAAGTGAAATTCTCTTAAAGGGCAGCCTAGCTGCTGTGTTCTGCTAGCATGGGGTAGGGTCCTTCCTGAATGTGATGGGTTGAATCTGTCCCCCTATACTTCATACGCTGAACTCCTAACTTTGGCTCACAATGTGATTTTATTCAGAGGAAGGGTCCTCAATGAGGGTTGTAAGTAAACTGAGTTCATTACAGTGGATCTTTACTCAAATAACTAGTGTTCTTGGACAAAGAAGAAATCTGTACATACAGAGGGAAGCTGATGTGAGTATAGGGAGAAGACATCTACCTGTCAAGGAGAGAAACCAGTTCTGCACCTCAAAAGCCATGAACCTAACACCCTAAATTCTAGCCTCAAGAACTGTGTGCCAGTACATTTCTGTTGCTTGAACCATCCCATCTGTAGAACTGTATTATGCTGTATTATCCACTTAGTTCTTGGGGAATTACAGTGCTACCTAAGTTCATCAACTTAATTCTTTGCATGTATAGTATCTGCACATCCTTTGTACTTTAAATCATCTCCAGATTACTTATAGTACCTATCGGAGCGCAAGTGCTACGTAAGTAACTGTTATACTGGATTGTTTAGGGAATATAAAAAAGAGGTTCACACATGCTCAGCAGAGATGCAGTTTTTACTCCAAATATTTCCACACCTAGTGGGCTGACTCCATGGATGTGAACCTGAGGATACAAAGGGCCAGCTCTACTTTACATTTTATATAAACTTATAATTAAAATGGAGATAAAGCTAGGCATGGTGGTGCACACCTATGATCCTAGTGACTCAGGAGGCAGAGGCAGCAGGATCACACGTTGAAGCACAGCTTGGGGAACTTCATGAGACGGGGTCTCAAAATTCAGAAGAAAGGCTGGAGATGTAGCTCAGTGGTAGAGAGCATGCGTGAGACCCTGGGCTCAACCCCTAGAACCCCTCAACGATGAAATAAAGTGCTCGCTTCAGCAGCACATATACAAAGATGAAATAAACCTTAAGCCTAAATATGTAAACATTTATACTAGAGCTGTAAGTTTAAGATATGAAATATTTAATATGAAATAGGGCTACGAAACACGCAGGCAGCTGCTTAAATGGGATTCCCTGGTACCATGAGAACAAGAGGAGAGCTCTGTAATAGTATTTTGAGTGTCTCTCTCTCTTTTTGGGGGAGGGGGTGGTGCTGGGGACAGAACCCAGAATGTCACATATTCTAGGCACGTGCTCTACCACTCGGTTCTATCCTAGTTCATATCAATGCATCTTTATGTTTCTCTCCATCTTGCCACAGAGGAGTGGTCAGACCGGGGCTGCGTCCTGGGAGGCCACCCAGGCCCGCTCCTTCCCTCTGGCCATTACCTCCTCCTTCTGGATGACGCTGATCCTGGTCTTGATGTAGGGGAAGGCATGCATGGTGGTCAGCACGGTGTTCCTGCGGTACTGCTCCTGCAGCTCCCCCCGGGGCCGCCCCTCCAGAGTGAAGGGGGTGGTGTACATGAACCTCCGCAGGTTGAAATTCTTCTCAAAGTAGGTTACTCTGTCTTTCATCTCATACTCATCAAAGTAGGGCTCCACAAATGTGATCTGAATGTAGGCCTGGAGGGGAAGGCAGGGGAGGAGGAGATGAGCCATGCTGGGAACAGGATCCGTGACGCAGGAGAGCGGCATGCTGGGACATACACCTCCCTTCTCCCCCTGAGATCAGAGGCTGCAGAATCCGCCATCCTCCTCTGCACCACAGGGAGAGAAAGGAGGGTGGGGTAGGCCAGAGGACTGTGCCTGAGGGTGGAGTCAAGTCCACCATCTGCCTTCTCCAGGCATAGCAAACTGACCAATGGGAGTATCAAGGGAGAGTTTGCAAACTGCTATTTCCAAGAGGCAAACTTTCCATTTCAGAGTGATCCTGACACACTTACGAGTCAGTGGTCAAACTAAGAAAATGATGAATACCAAGTGCTGGTAAGGATGGAGAGCAGCTGATCTTTCACGCAGGGATACAAGAATGCAAACTGTGCAGCCACCTTTTACAAGTTAGCAGCTTCTCACACAGTTAAATGGCACTGATCTACAACCAGGCAACCCCATTCCTACGTGTGCACCTATGGGAAATGAAAACTTACGTTCACATGGAAACATTATGTGTAATAGACAAAAACTAGAAACAAACCAAATGCCCCTCATTCAAATGGGGAAGGGCTAAATAAATGGCAGTACATTCACACAATGGAACACAATTCAGCCATCAAAGACCACATTACTGAATATGGATGAATCTCCAATGGGTTTTGCCAAGGGAAAGAAGCCAGCCTCAGAAGCCTGTCTGGTTCCATTTATTTACTATATGATACCATGTATATGCTTTCCGGAAAAGGGCAACTCACAGAGACAGAATGTAGACCAGTGACAGTGAGGACTCAAAGGGGTGTGGGAAAGACTGTGGAGTGGGGACCCTTCTATGTGTTGATAGTAGTGGCAGTTACACGCATCTGTCAAAACTCACAGAACTAAACAGGAAACCCCTGAATTTTATTCTGTATGCCTCACTTTAACATATGCATATATATATTCTGGGAAACAGGTAGTGTCTTAGTTACTTTCCTCTCATTGTTGAGATAAAATACCTGATGCCCAAAGTGAAGCAAAGCAAGGTTTATTTCTACAGTTTTGGGGGTTTCAGTCCATACTCAGTTGGCTCCAAGGTAAGGTGGCTTGGCGGGGCAGCCATTCATGGCCACCGCAAACAGCAAGAGTGAACCAAGCAAAAAGAGAGAAAACATGCCTTCTTCCTGCCCTTGCACTGTATATCAGCTCCACCCCTCGGCAGATGCAACACTCACACCACCAATCCCAGTGCTAGACAATGAACCAATCATGAAATGCTAGGTTCAGCCATATCCATGATTGCATGAGGCTTGGGGGGCGCCTACACACAAACCATAACAGGTAGTTAACAATGAAGGATTCTTGGCCCTGAAGCAAGGACAGCAGAT
>PVJX010028846.1:0-23480 GCA_004027295.1 Dolichotis patagonum | reverse complement strand
AAGAAGAACTCAACGGATGAGAGGAATGGGAAGAGGTGGGACAAAGGGGATGGATAAAACAATTAAAATGTTATGTACATGTAAAACTTCCCAAAAGAAATGTTAACATTACCTACTACACACAAGTACTAATGAGCCAAAATAGTAAAAAAGAAAACATAAGCTATTAAAAAACCAAGAATACTGAAGCCCAAGGAACAAGGCCAGCTGACTCACAGATTGGTGTTCTTTTTCTTTTTTTAAATTTTATTTTAAAGAGGGTATAACTAAACACAACAAAACAGAACAAAGCAGATCAGAGGAAAACAATGTAAGAGACATAGATTTTAAAGCAAGACAACAGGAGGTCATCACTGTCTATCATATTGTCTTGTTTTCTTCTAAACAGTTGTCCATATCTTCACACACAATGAATTCATACTGGTAACATGTTCTCTAACTTTCTCGACAGTATCCAAGGTTCCTACCACATACATCTCTACCTTTCATTCCCCCTCCCTTGAACATTATCAATTTCTCAGTCCTTCCTCAGATAAATAGTTCATTCATCCCCAAATAAACTGGATTATCTAAAAAATAATTTTAAGAGAAAATTGGGTAGATAAGCTTCTAAATTAAGTTGGGTTGTGTATATATTAGGGTTCTCCGGAGGAACAGAATCAACAGAATATATATACAGATCTGTTAGGCAGACTTACAAATCAGAGGCAGGAATGTCCACAATGGCTATCTGTGTGCTGGGGAGCTGGAGGATACCATAGCTGCTCAGTCTGAAACACTGGAAGCCACAGAACAAGAGAGATCAAGGATCCAGCATCAATGCAACACTAGAAGGCCTGGACGTTCCCTAGAGAGTCACAATATGAATCTTTGTTGGAAGGCTTAAGATAAGGGAATCTGATGCTCACATGTAAAAGCAGCAAGAGACCCACCACCTCGAGCAGAGTGGAGCTTCCAAAGCTCAGAATACGTCCTCTTTCTTTCCCTTTAACTCTACTGGGGCCACCCACAATGAGGACAGGTCTTCCCTGCCTGTTTGCTGGCCCAAATGCCAGTTATCTCTAGAACCTCCCCGCATAGTCCCGCCCAGAAGTATACTTACTAATACCACCTCTTAAACCAGTCAGGTTGACCTATTATGACTAATGGTCACCGCTGATAACCACACAACGGTGATCTTCCTTCCATCCTAGGAATCTTCCCCTCTCACACATTACTGCATTTGTGAACGCTTTCTCCTATTTTATTCATTGTAAGTTCATTGCAATGAGCCTTCAGTAGGTGGGGGAAGAAACTTCCCTTTTCCTGTACACATTTAATGAGATAATCATGTATTGTGCTCTAATTTTCTCATACATACATTTCTCAAATCAAGCTGGAAAATTCACAGTAGGGAAAAGAAATCCTATTCTTGGCTAATAAGAATTTTATTTAATTTTAATTTTTTATTTTTATATTTTATGTTTTTTGGTACCAGGAATCAAACTCAAGATCTCATTCTTGCCAAGCAGGCACTGCTCTACTGAACTATATCCCTGGCATGAGAATTTTAGATGGTGATGCTGCCAATAATAATATTTGAGCATTTATTATAAGCCACAGTCTCTCTTGGGTACTTTGCAAGTCTATTTAATTCTTACATGGACTCACAACGTCGCTATTTTACAATTTTTTGAAGAAAGCAAGTGAAAGTGCAGATAAAATCACTTGCCCAAGTTCATTTTCTAGGTGAGAAAATAAAGTCCGAGACTTGCTGAGTCAGCCAGCAAGCTACTAGCATAACTAAAACTAGATGCAGAGTGTCTTGATCTTCACAGAAAACCTACGCAGTACACATCACTGCCCCTTACCATGCATAGGAGCAGTATTTTGTCACAGAAAGAGACTGTCATTTGCTGCAAGGTGTGCCCTAGCCATTTCATGGCAACCCCTACCTACGTCACTTCATAGGGCTGCAAGGCCAATCCCATGACAGAGATAAAGATGACCTAATGAAATGTTACCGAAAGCATGTAAACTTCTTGATTCCTGAAGAAATGACTCAGATATGAAACAAATTCACTTTTAGCATTATGAAAACATAGAAATCAGCATTGGTAGAGAAAAAGTAAAATTCTACAGCTGACAAATCTGTGCTGGTGGGAAAACTTAGATTTTTTTTTAACAGACATCTCCTGCATTGCCCAATTCCTGTGTCTGTGACCTGCATTCTTAGTTTATGAATTAAATGTCAAACTTCAAAACAGGAAAACTAAGAACTAAAGTAAGCCAATGGAAAAGAAGACTAGTCAATCTCAAGGAACAAGATAGTTAATTAAAAACCGTACACAAAGGCATGTGCTTCGTGTATTGATCTCTAAGTCCAGGTCTCAGAGTCTTCCCTTTTCTCTAAAAATGACTTAACAGATCTCTGCCTTGCTTGGCTTCAGATTTTTTTTTTCTTCTATTCCACATTCATTCCAGTAACTATAAAAAAGAAAAGATTTTATGACATCTGTGAAGTATGAAAACAGAAACAGTAGTCTTCCTTACAAATTGTGACAACATAAAATATTTCCCCAAAGCTAATCCCTAGCCTGCCTACTTTGGGATCTGTGGCAGAAACTGAATAAATGAGTTCTTATCATCCGGAAGAGCAAATGAACATTCCCAGCCCTCTAAACTAGTATTTGTGAATGCCAAATGAAGATGAGAGCAGCTAAAACTTGGACATGGATTTCTTGGAGAGGTTCAAAAATTTCTTCTTTCAGTTTTCCTACTTCTCATTTCAAATAAGAGATTGAAATTGCTTCATTTGGGTCCTTCTTAGATTCAAGGGAATTTTTTCAATGTTCCGTCCACGCCATAGGCCTAATGCTATTTGCAAAGGAAGCTCTGATAAAAAAGGAGATGTGGCCAATTCAAGCTCAACCTTGTTAGTGATCAAGCGGCTTCTACATTACACCAAATGAGAAAAGTGGGTTGGGCTGGAGAAGAGTCGAAAAAGTGAGTTTTGCATAAATCTGACTGTAAACACTGCCTGCAAGCCTGAAAACTTCAGAACCCCAAGTTTTGACCTCCAAGATCATTTAGTTCAAACCATGTATTTAATCTTATAATGGCCTATTGGCTAGCAGGCTTTTCTCTCTGTTGAGGGACACAGGTTTCTATCTTTCTTGTCTCTTTTATTTCTTTCCTCCTTCATTCCTTTGTTTCTTCTTCTTCCCTTCTTTTCCTTTAGTTTTGTCATCATATCCTATTTAATAGAACCAGCCACAGAGACCGTTTCCAGAAGTGGACCCCTGCCCTGACAAGAGCCAGTAAGATATGAGCTTCTGTTGAAGCTTCTGAAAAGTGAGATACAAGTAAGAGAGGACACAAGATCACAGTTACTGAGGCCGTGCTGCCTCTGTCCAAGGCTAACTCCAACTCAGCAGAATGGATGAAGGAATAGAAAAAAGCAAGTCCTGATGAAATTTTTGAAATCTGAATCCATGAATATGTGAAGCCAGTCTTTTCATGAGTCAATAACTTTATCTCCTGATTGTTATTTTGAATCAGACATTTTGTAAAATAGAACCCCAAAAGCCCCAACTGATATAATTGTCAGTTCTGAGTTACCACTGAACTGACCTCATCCCTCCATGTGACTGTAAAGCCCTAGGCTCTCGAGTCACCTAGTTAAGAAGGGTGTGTGAATAGAGGAAGGTGGAGTATAGTGTAGCACCTAGGACTGTCCTTTCCAGGGCAGTGGGGGAGTGGGTAGGAGAGGGGAAATAGAAGGCCTCTTACAGTTTTATCCATCAATTATAGTCCCTGATCTGACAACGAACATAATCGTATGTTTTTTTGTCCTGTCTTCATTAAGGTCCCAAATGTCAAAATATAAAAGATGCATAAATCCCTTCAAATTTCACACATAATATTTATGGCTTTTTCACATGAAATTTCAATAGGAATTTAGAAAATGGCAGGTCCTTTTCATGGTCATGGTCTTGCATGCACATCAAAATTTTAGATCTTTTTGTATGCCTGCTTTAATCTTAAAAATGAAGAAACTAGAGTAGTTAATTGGTTAAAATTTAAGTAAAAAATAAAAATGTATTTGGTAAGGTATATTCTACATCCTGTATCCTTTATGAGACTGTTTAACACAATTCTCCAATTTGAAAATTACTTTATCTTAGAATCACAATGCACATAGTTTTTCCCCAACATCTTTTCTTTTAAGACATTCAACTTACTGAATCAAAAAACAATATATTTCAGTCTCAGACTTTTGCCAAGAATTGTGCTAGTGAAGTTGATCATTGCTTCAATTAAAAGCTGTTCAAAGGGGGCAAGGATATGGTCACCATGTGTGCTTAATTTCCACATCTAATGTTTTATGGGAATAAGCCAGGTTTCCCCACATTCTTGTTGTGATACCCACGGTCAGCGGAGTGCATCCTGGGGAAAGTGAGGGCTTAGGCTCCATCACAGGTACATAGTCCAGCTCTGTGACCTTGGCAGGTTACATATAACATCTGTAATCCTGTTTCTTCACAGCTAAGGAACTGACATGAGAAAATAAAATACTGGCCTTTTACTTTAGAGATGATAATAATGTTTACCACATAAATGTATTGGAATAATTGAGTTTAGAAGTGTAAAACATATAACATTATTATTTACCAGCTACTACTTAAGTCTACAAATAATTGTCCTTTATTATAGAAACATTTATGATTCATGAATGCCCATTTCCTACCACTTGTCAACGGATATGCTACATTTCCATAAGTACTGCGTGGTTTTCAAATTAAATTTCCATGTTTTATGAATTAGAATCCTAATGCCCTGTGAAAGCTACTGAAATGTCAGCCTCCATCACTGGCTGATTCTGGCACTTGGAACAGGCACTTAACCAGTGAGTGTTTTTGATTCTGTATTTGCTAAACGACAGCAGGGATAGTCCTGGGTGAATTTTAGGGACGCTCCCAGAACTCCATTCTTCTTTGTGAGTCTTATATATCAGTCAAGTGGATGTGTGAGCTACATGAATCCATCATTTAATAAATACATTTTAAAGAAATCTGCATTCTTCTCAAAAGAAGAAATACTGTGGCCATTTAAAACTAGTCTCCCAAATAAGAATCAACTTCACTATAAAAAGAAAAACAGAGTATGTGAGAAGTGGTGATAGAACAATTCATATGCTCAGATTTTGTAAAAATCATTTCTTAAAATTTGAAATTGAAATTTGAGGCATAATTCTAGTTAGAGAAAAGTATGCTGCTTTATGTTTATAAACTGCAGCCCCATATTTAAAGCTTAAACCCAAGTTGCCTTAATTTTTGAAATCCTAATGAGTCATATTTTTCTGTTCTCCTGGAAATGCAGCAGTTTTGCATAATTAAACATTCTTTTAGTATTTATTTTGAAACCAATTGAAAATTTCTTGGCCACTTCATGTACAAATAATGCCAACTCTTATGCAATTTGACAAAATATTTCTACAGTTTCCATTTACTCCGTCCAATTTTTTTTCTTGAACTCTCCTACATTACCTCATAAATAGTGACTATTTCAGATATAATGATCTCTTTGGAAGAGGGGGTCTCTACATATTTATCTATAAGGCACCAAAGGAAAATCTCAAAAGGTATATAAGCACAAAAATAGAAAGAGAGAGCACAAATTAATGGGTCTAGCAACACGGGAAAGTGTTGGGTGTGAAGAGCCAGATTCTCCCTGACAGATGGCATGCCGAGTATGCAGCTCGCTGGGCTTGCTCCATTGCAAACACAGAAACAATAAAAATGTTTATTGATTTTAAAGGGATCTATAATTAAGTATGACATTCTAACTGATAGAGGTTTACCAAGGCAGAATAACCATATTTGAGCAGACCTTAATTTATTTAAGCACCAATTCTAGGATGGCAAAACTTCAAGAACTCCAACTTGTATGCATGTGTGTGCCTGCTTATGTCTTATGCCCAGTCAAAATTGGATCTCAAGTTTTAGGTGATGTATGCCCATTTGAAAATTTCATAGAGCTTAGAAAAGCAAGTGTTGCAACCCTTATCTTCATTTGCCTTGGGCATGCAAGAAAAATATCTGACAAGACCTGGTTCTCAATGTTAAGGCTGGAGTTGAGAAATGCCCTGCAAATGTCTTCAAGTCAACATTAGCTATGACAGAAGCAAGACTTATTTAACAGTAGCAGCAAATGTCAAAAACAAACTGTGTCTGTCGTTTTGACAAGACACTATTGAAAAAGAACCACTTTTTCAGCACTTGTATAACTGTGGGGGAGAACTCGACAATTAATATCCTGAGGTCTGGTAATAGGATTTCCAGGCAGCTTGGTGGTTTCCTTCTGATACACATGAAAGGAGCAGGCAAGTGGTGGACATGTGCAAAAATAATCTGAAATGATGAGGCCCAGAGAAAAAGACTGATACGTCAGAAATCAAGCACCTTGTGGCTAATTAAATTGTAACTCCTCCTATGAGAAACTGTATTTTCACAGTTGTGACACTATAAAGTATGAGAACAGCCATCATCCCTAGGCAAAAATAAGATGTGGACAGAATTAATTTCCTGTTCCTTAAGAATTTCCTTTCCTCTGATGGCCTCATGGCATCCAGGGGCACACTTTCTGAGCTCCCCCATGATCAGAAGTCTGGTCAAGCCTGGCCAAGCCTCCTCACCTTCTGTCAAGCAACCAGTTAATCAATAGAATAGCAACTGGCCACTTTTCTAAGCTAGGTCTTTTAAGATCTTGCTCCCTGTGAACTCTCCCTGGGAGACAGCTACAGCAAAATGGTCAGCAGGCCTAGTGGATTCATGCATTATCTTACTTTCACTTACAAAGAAATATCAGGCAAGCATCTAATTCAATGGAAATGCCCATGCACTGGGTCAGTCCGTGTGCTTTGAAGTGAATAAGGAAGGAGGGGAAGGAAGGGAACAAATATTTAATTGGATGGCTGTTATGGCTTGTTTTTAGATGTCCCCTAAAACCTACTGCAGTCATAAGTTGGGCTTTTCCAAAAGTGGCTGAATCTAGGGTATGTAATTGATTGACAGTGTAAAGCTAGGATTCAGAGTGCTAGAATTGAGGATGGGTGATGACTAAATCAGTCTACTGATTGGTCTGACACCACCCGAATCCCAGTAGCCCAGATAGAATATAAAGGAGGAGAAAGAGGATGCTAAGATCCCTTACTTGCTTTTCTACTTTCTGTCCACCATGAACTGTTTCTGCTCTGCTCTGCCTGATTGCCATGCCAATGTGCCTTGGAGCCAGTCAATTATGAACAGAAGCCACTACAAACTATGAGCTAAATAAATCTTTCCTCCTCTAACTTTGGGTGTCAGGTATTTTGTCTCAGCAACAGGAAAAGTAACTAAGACATTGGCCCTTATGAGCTAAGCTCTTTAAATGACTGCATTTAAGGTTAATAGTTCTGAAAAGGTGATATCGTACCTTGCTATAGATGAGACTAAAGAATAGATAGCGTGACATGCTTGCTTTAGAAGAGGGCTCTAGTAATCTAGAGCCTCACATTTGCTAGCCAAGTGCCCTACTACTGAGCTATGTTCCTAGCCACTTGAAGTATTTGCCAAGGGTCCCAATATGGAGGTAATTCACCTGTAGTTCCAATCTGGATTTGCTTGATCCCTGAGGTCAATTTCTTCAGTTCTCTTTCTCTTCCACAAATTGGTCCAACTCAGTATTCTTTTTGAATAAAAGTTGGAAAATGTTGCTTAATAATGGGACTATGAACTGCAGCAGACAAGGTTGTATCAACCTATCGCCTCCAAAATGTAACCTCCTTGGACAATTTTGTACCCCTGCTTAAAAGAAACTTGTCCAGTTTGTTGATAATTCCAGAGCCATTTAAATGGCCAAAAGAAAACAGATTCCTGTGTTTCAAGTCCTATCTACCACAGTGATCTCTAACTGCAGTCTTAACAACTACTAGACTAGATATTCACCTATTTGTATATATGGTTTTACTATTTTATCTGCTATGGCTTAAATATGATTTGCCTGCCTTAGTTATTTCTCTCATAACTGAGACATAATACCCAACACCTATAACTCTGAAGATAGGTTTATTTCACAGTTTGTAGAAGTTTCAGTCCATGGTCACCTGGCTGCAAGACAGAGCATTGTGGCAAAGGAGGAAAAGCTCATGGCATTGCAATGAGATGCAGAGAGAGATAGATCAAGGGAGGAGGGAGGGAGATAGACCTTCTAGGCTACAACTCCAGTGACCCATTTCCTCTGACCAGGCTCCACCTCCCAACATCACATTTAGCTATCTAATCTCTAATCTGTTAATGAGTATTAATCTCCATGATCCAATCACCTTCCCAAAGCCCTACCTAGGAGCCTGGGAAAACATCTAGATGTAAACTGTAACAATCTCATGAAGGAATTTAATCCCCTGAGTCTTATGTTAATAGTTTAAAAAAATGGAAACAATTGAGTATGGCATATAAAGGTGGTATCTTTAGAAAGTGATTAGAGACATTATTAAGGTAGAGCACCAGTCACCAAATTTTTGGCTCCAATGACTAGTTTCATGGAAGACAATTTTTTCAAGGACCAGAAGGAGGGATAGTTTTGGGGGGATCTTACCCCATTTACAAAGAAGCTCTCCAGTGACGTTTGTTTTTTACTTATTTTGGCAAGGGTTAGCTTGTGGGCTTACCGAAACTTTTACTGGTAGAAGTGCACAGCACAGTGATGAGGCTAGAATGGAAGTGGTAAATAAAGTAGTGGGCAGGCCACATGAGGACTAAAATAAGTGTCAGATTCTGTCTTAAAGATGCCACCAGATGCCATTGTGCACTTGAAATACATTGCTACTGAAAAGCCTGCCACCAAATGCAGCTTAATTGTCATTTATTGATGGTGTGTTGGTATGTGTGCAAGCAATTGATTTGTTAAGGTCTTTATATATCCAAGCTTTACTAACGTTAAGCTGCATTTGCTTAACTTGTCAGTACTAGCATCACTGGCTCAGATCCACTGCAGGTCATCAGGTGTTAGATTCTCATAAAAACACACAAGCTATTTCCCTCACTTGCACAATTCACAGTAGAGTTTGAACTCCTGTGAGAATCTCATGCTGCTGGTGGTTTGACAGAGATAGATGAAAATGGTAATTAAGCAATGGGGTGTAGGTGTAAATACAGATGAAGCTTTGCTCCTTCACCCATCACTCAGCTACTGCAGGGTGGCCTATTTTCTTATACCTTGTAGGTCAGTATCAGAGTTGGCAAGCCCTGGGAGAGAGCTCTTCATGACTAAATCCTGGCAGTTTTATAAGAAGAGGGAAAGAACCTGCACACAGACATAGTATGATGCATGCAGAGTGTCAACAGAGCCTGCGCCCTGTTGTTCGGATTTCTAGCTCCCAAAAGCAAGAGTCAAAATGAATTTCTTTCTTTTATAAGTACCCCGCCTCAGGTATTTCATTATAATAAAAAGCTGAAGGCTATTTCAAGAGCAGGACTTTTGTCTCTTGAAGCTATCAACCCCTTCATGTTCAGTGGGTACTTTTCAGAAAACTCCTGATCAGTGTGTGACTGTTCTGTTCTTATCAAATGCACCATCTATACAGCCCATTTTCAAGGCTCCTACAAAGCTAGTACTTATATAGTATAGGTCACATCAAAACTGTACTATCCAGAACAATAATTTATACAACCTTCTCTCAGACTAAACCTTTTGAATGTTTAGATGTCGAAATGTGTTAAAATTTTTCTCTATGTGTTAGATTTCTAGGTCTGTGGAGTCTACAGTGAAACATCTACTGTGGAGACAGGCTTAAGGACTGAGTCCAAGACATTTACAGAATGGCAAGTTTTTAGTTACTTCCTCATTGTTGGGCCAAAATACCTGACCCCCACAAGTTAAAGGTTTTTAACTTTTAGGTTAAAGGTTTTTCTGGCTTACAGTTTATAGAGGTTTCAGTCAATAAGTGGCTAGCTCCAAGGTAGGGGTAACATGGCAGAGAATCATCACAGAGGAGAAACAGTCCATGAAAGAGCAGGCAGAAGATAGCATCCAGCAGGAAGCAAAGCCTGTATCCCTTTCCCTTTTATCCCATCCAGGCTACAAGACTTTAGGGTGGTATCACCCTTCCCATTATCCACAGACAGATTTATGTAAGATCAATCAGTGGACTAATTTATTACTACACACCCTTAATCCCATTATCTGCCCCAGCCGCCTCTGAAAAGCCCTACCATGAGGTTTTTGGGGGACATCTAGACATAAGCCATAACACCTCTCTGGGAATGCTTTTATTAACTTTCTAAAGAAACCTTAGTTACAGAGCAGAGTAAGACACTCAACCTAATGTCTATATATAAAGTCCTTCACTTTTTTATAAAAGATCCAAGGTTGCATCCTTGTCATTTATTCTCAGCAATGGTATTAGAAATGTGTTGGAGACACAAATGTGACATAAGCCACAGGCAGTCAAGGGTTTGCAGAGACTGTAGACAATGTGGTAACTCCTTCTGTATGGGAGTGAATTCAGATCAGGGGCTGCAAACCTGTGATGCCATCCAAAACACATGGATGCAAGTTGTATAAAAGGGGCTCAGTACCTGTCAAGGGTCTGCTGGCAGTGCTCAGAGGAGGCACAAAGGAAACATTTGATTCATACCTTCCCCTCATTTCTCCTTTGAGATGACTGGAACAAACAAAACTCATTTCTTCTTTCTCACAAGATGTGTAAAGAGAGATAAGATGCAGCATGGAATCTTCCAAGCATCAGGACATCTGAAAACATCCTAACAGGTACACTGGATGCCGCGAGGACTTTGAACACTGAGGCACTGGACATTTAGAGAACTTGGATCACTGATGTTTACTAAGATTTTTCCACCTAATGCCCCTTGCCTTCTTTAAGTCCTGTATAGAAGCCTACTTCACTTTGTTCCTTACAGAAAGTCTTTTCACCCTCTGTCTGCCTGCACCCACGTATTAAATCATATGTCTTGTTGCCTTCACAAAAGCCTGTCAAGTGGACTCTGCCTCACAGTGTTCACTTTTAGGCATTACTAGTGATTACCAATATTTGGTAATTCTCTCCCTCCAAGGGGGAGATTAACACCTCTGCTCCTTTGCAGTTGGTCAACACCATGGGATGTTTTGTTGGGGTTTTTTTTTGTTTGGTTGGTTGGTTTTTTGTTCTTGTTTTTATCAATGCAGTATATTGTTTGGGGGCTCAACTAGAGAAAAAGGGGACCTAAATGCCCTTGCCCTTTTGTTCTTTCCTTGGCAAGAAATGAGACATGTTCATGGAGGGACAGCACATGACATGAAGCTAAGTTTTTCATAAACCAGGTTGTTTGTGTCACACATGTAAGAAATAAATCTGATATGTAAAGCTGAGATTTCCATTGTTAAATTCTTAGTATGACATATACTATCCTAACACACCTGCCAAGTTACACAATAATGAAAACAAGCTACCTGTTTAAAAGTCAGGTAAAAATATTAATGATTTATTTTTCACTAATTTATTTTTCTCTGAAAAATATTTCAATCTTATTCTACTTCAGGATGAATTGTACATATATTCTGGTAAAAAATGTGCTTCAATGTGTACTGGCATGATTTTTCCCTGACAGACATAATCTTGACATGTACCAGGTACATTGAAAATTCCACAAAGATTTGTCTTTATAAGCAGCTTTAAGTTTCACGTTAAAGTTGTCAGTCCGCAGGCTTCCAGCCTGAGTGTGTAGAGACCCTACACATCAGGTGTAGCCTGCTAATCTTAGGCGGTGGGGTGGTACTCTGTCTCACTGTAAGGTCCTGCTGGAAAATCTAAAGCATTCATATAAGCAGAAAGATTTTGTTTTAAAGCAGAACTGCCACTGTCATACTTTGTTTGAGCAGACAGTCCCAGAAGAAATAGGAGTGACATGTGATGACTATAAAGGGAATAGAAATGAGTTTCATTCAATGGCAGAAACTCCCAGGAAATGCATTTTATACATTTTTCTTCTAAAACAGATTCAGCACTTGGGTTCTTTCTTTCCTTTGTCTACTCAACTGTGTATTATTTTGAATTGGTCCATGATCACATTCTGTACAAATTTCCTTAAAAAATGTTTGTACAACACAGACAAATGTGTTACAAAGTTTCATAGAAGCATTAGTAGCATTGAGTAAAATTTATTATTTTCAGGAAAATAATAAAAATAATTTTTTAAATGCCACAATGTTTTCTCAACCACTCATTACTTTAAATCCCACCTTTAGGGAGGCCATGCAATGATCAGCAGTTACAAATTCTGCCATGTGAAAGCGGAATAATAGAACCCAGTTGCTAGAGCAGTTTTGATTTAGAATCAAAACTGCCCCTTGTTCATGAAAATCCTCACAGAAACTGAAACCAAGGAAACAGTGAAAGGGAAAAATCATCCATATATGGCAGTTTTGACAAGAGGCTCATCAATAGCCCAGGCTTTCCAAGGCACATCATTATCTATCTGATCTGCCAAATCTGATACTTAACAACATTGTCTTCAGAACAGTTGACATACCCTGGAAAAGTCTATCTTGTAAATCACAGAGAGAGATGACAGGTCTCACAGATCTCATCAGTGATAAAAAGAAGGGAGGCATTCAGGGCAGATACTAGGATTCCTGCTGGTAAAATGGACTGAATGTACTACGCGTATTTCAAGGGGAAGGGTGATCTCTATTTTCTTGAGACCTCGTGAGAAACCACTAACTTCATCTGTTTATCTCAACTCCTAAGTTGTGCTTTTGAAATGTAAATGCAAATGATTAGAGAGGTGAATGATTTAAGGGCATTAAAAAGTGGTGATAGAAACTAGTTGGGCAGAGGTGGGCTCAATGCTTACTTCAGGCATACGTGAGCTCCTAGGTTCAATTCTCAGTATGCAGGGAGACACTAAAAAGGTGGTGGGAAAGTAAAATTATGCCAATATATTAGGCAAGGTAAAGCTGTTTCAGCCTACCACAAATTCACAGAAATCACAACAACAAACAACTTTTAAAAAGAAGGAATCTACAACTATACTATCTTCCATGGATCAGAAACTACAGTACAAGGATTCCTTGAAAGGAGGAAAACAACTGAGAGCAGACAGATGGAGCAAAATCACAGCCTGAAACACTCAAGGAGACAATGTACTAAAATGAAGACAGGGACCTTCCAAGCTTAGAGAAAGCTGATGCCTTTCAGCTTTGGAAGAGCTGGAAATCTCACGGGCAGTCTACCTCTGGGTCCTGGGGAAGGAGTAATTTACTTCTGACTGTGGCTCACCCAGAAACAGCTCGGGAGCTGCCCACTGACATGAGTGGTGAGTGCACCCACAGCACACGGTAGTGAGTGAACCTAAGGACTGACTAGTGGCAGGCTCTACATGCCCATCCCACAGTGGCTCCTTAGGCAAGTTTAAAACTACAAGGGTAAAATTTTCAGAAAGAAGATACAAGAATGACAGTACACTTCCATTAAACAAGCTGAGATCTTGGAAATTGAAACCATGATCACTGAAATTAAAAACTGATGCAGAGATACAGCTGAACAGCAACTCAGGGAGCTGGAATATCCATTTATGTAATTCTTCCGGAATGGTGCATGACAGAGAAAAGCTAAGAACTATACAGAAAAAAGAAACAAAAGTAAAATGATCTCTTAAATGAAAGCAAAAAAAAAAAAAAAAAAAAAAAAAAAAAAAAAAAAAAAAAAAAAAAAAAAAAAAAAAAAAAAAAAAAAAAAAAAAAAAAAAAAAAAAAAAAAAAAAAAAAAAAAAAAAAAAAAAAAAAAAAAAAAAAAAAAAGGCAAGGCAAACATAAAAGAAAATTCCTAAGAATTAAGAAGCAGCTACTGAACAGGATTGAGATAAAACCCACTTCTTCACATAGTGTGGTGAAATTTTAAAATAGCTAGGATGATGATAAATACCTGAAAAAGTAAATAAATTTTAAAAAGAAAGAGTTCTCAGTTAAAACCCCAATCCAAGAAAAGCATCTGGACAGTGATTTTACTCAGTAGCAGAGTACAGATTACCCCCTTCCTTGGCACTTGACCTCTGAATCATTCTAGGTGACATCACAATCAGTATGTAAGAAGCCCGGGCCACTCACTTCTACTCCACCCATTCCATTGAACTCGGTGAACACGCTTGTTTAGATTACTCTCCCACCGTGTTAAGATCTGGAAGTCACACTATGTTCTCTTCTGCCTGCAAACTCCACACCCACCACTACCCTCCCATTAAGCAGAGTTCTTAATCTCTTTTGATTTGCAGTCCTTTGTCTTCTCATTATCACATGGCATCAGATCAGCACTCCTGACTCACTTTCTTTCCCCAATTTATCTTACATTCAACAATGTTTCTCGATCATTTTATTAAAAGCCTCTATCAAGTTTTCATACAGCCTGCGCCATGCTAACTGATGACTCTCAAATTAGATTCAGCCTACCCCAGGGTCTATAAACTTCTGGCACAATCATGTTGATTAGCTCTCTTGCAAATATCTGATCTTTATTCTCATCTGATGTCGGTGGCCTCAAAATTGTCTGACAATTCTTTGTCTCTAGTCAGCTCCTAAATTCCTGTTTTACAGATGTTTTCCAAACCACCAGTATCCTTTCAAAGTTATCTGACAATATCTTCATCTGTAGTCAGTTCCTATGCCCAAGCTTCATAGAGGTGGTTCAAAACCCCAAAATCTATCTTTCAGTTATCTAGTGGCTGCATGCCCCCCCATTTCCAACAGGATCATAGTATGTAATCAGGATTTTCTTTGAAAAAATTGCTTTAGGTTTTCATTTTATTTTATTTTGGTGCCAGGGATCAAACTCACAACCTCACATTTGCCAGGCAGGAGCTTGTGCCGTGGAGTTAAAACCCCTGCCCATTTTAGGTATTTTAATGGAATACAGTGCAAAATTGTAAGACGTTAGGAAAAGCATTTCCAACGTAGAAATTGGAATACCATCTTTTCCTTTATCTCTGTGTAATTCACCCTTCCTATTGCACTTCATAAAACCAGCTGCCCTCTGCCTCAAACATTCTCTTTGTCCACAACTCTCCTTGTTCTCCTCCTCCTCCTGACAATTTTACTTCTTTCACCAGCTTGTCAATGTGCTAGTACACCTCAGACCTTTTTCTTTCACCTAATGTGTTCCCTAGATGATGTCATTCACTGCCAGTTTATTCCAGCCACAAGTTGATGACACTAAGTGGTGATCCAAAATACACTGAATGGTGCCGCAAAGTGACCCAAGGGAAAGGTATGACTTCATTCACCTTGTCCACTGGATCTGGCTTACAACGTCTGGCTTTTCCCAAGTTAAAATTACTATGAAAGGTAAACATTTGGAAGTGATTCAGGACACTGAGGCAGCTCATGACAGTGCAACTAAAGGCATGAAACAAAACTTTCAGAATTCCTTCAGAAAGTGACAAGAATGATAGAAAAGTATCTTTGAAGCAAGATGGTAGTATTTTAGGGGAATTAATGACTATATATTTTACTGTAATACTTTTAAAAATGGTGAATATTCACCATAATTTTTTATCACATTGCATAACCACATTTAAGAATTTTCCAGAACTGAAGACATGCACCCACAGATTCAATGTTTACAGCACATACCATTCAAGGAAAATGAAAACAAATCTGCATGTAAACACATCTGGGTAAAATTAAAAAAAAAAAAACCTGTAAGGACAGAAAATGTAAAATATCCTGGAGTAAAAAGACAAATTGCCTACAAAGGAAGGAAAATTACACTAACCACAGACTGCCATATGGAATGATGAAAGCTAAGAAGTTAAAAATCTTCCAAGTGTTGAAAGAGGAAAAGGAAAATGCTGAACCTAGAATTCTGCCTCCTAGTGTTCTAAATGGACTTTTTCAGATTTAAAACAAAACAAAACAAAACAAAAACAAAAACAAAAACCTCCCCGCTTCAGACTACACCAAAGTAACTGTTTACCCAGAATACATTTCGGTATGAAAATGAATGAGCCAAAAGGAGCACAAGAGTATTTAATAATACTGAGTCTGGATTCCAACTAGAAAATGTAAGATGTGTGACATATATGTACCACTGAAAGGTCCCATGGCCTTAAGAAAGATAAAATTGCTCAGTAGAAATAAATAAATTTTGCAACAAAAGTATTAGCAGGACTCTGGCTAATTTGAATTGTTTCCTTGAAATTTTGTAAAATTTAGTCCCAGTTTTCAGGTATTCAAATTTCTGTAACTTTAGATACAAAAGGAAAGCAGCACTACCAAGGTAGCAATGTTAAAGGTATTAACCTTTTCTTTTCATCCCACAATAACCAGATTTATATATTTACATGTTTGCCAAAATATTAGAATTATTTTTTGCTATATAATTTTTGTTTTCCCAGGTGATCTGAAAATAATTTAAGAACTTCAGTGACATTCCTTTAATCTTCCTAACACTGTGTCCTTACTTTATTTCTTAGTAAATTCAACCAAACATTAATTTCACAAGGTTAATCCAGAATGCAATATTCTAAGACTTACCATGTAAAAAAAAAGACTCTTAGCCAAATGATGATTAAATATTTAATACATCTTGCTTTTAACAGCAATTTTCAAAGTAAACACATCATAAACCTTATAACTTATTAAAGACTTCATAGTGCTTAAAAAGTTGATTCTAAAAATATATCTTATTTGTTCTAAATGAATAACATTATCTGGAAGATAGAATAATAAATTACAGTCGTATATTTACCACCACTATAGTTAAGCTTGTGTATACATATTCAATATGAAGTCCTCTTAGGATTTTCATACTTTCAGCCTGAAAATATAAAACATTAAAGTCTGGCATACAAGATTTCAGTCTGATAGCAAGTTTTAAAATCAAAAATTTAAAAATATCTACATGACATTCTAGGAGAGCACGAGCACATGCATATACATATATACTCTCATTCAGTCACACATAGCGCACACACACACACACACACACACTCAACCGAATACTCAGAAGATTTTGTTCTTGGGTATCAGACATTGTCAATCACTTCAAAAAGAAAAACTAGGGGGAAAGTTAGCTAAGACTATGTTTAAACCATACTTAAATGGCTCTAGTTATTAAAAAGGCATGCCCAAAATTATCACCAAGATCTTTAACATGCACTGAATACTATATCAATTCACCCTTTAGTTCACAGACTTGAATTATTCACTAGTGGACATGAGTACATAAGAAATTACGCACCCATGCCTTCCCCAGACTGCTTTGATAAGGCTGCAAGTCCAGGCAAGCCTCTGACAATGAGTCATAAGACTAAGCCCAGCTTAGGTGGTTTGTTTTACAGAACCAATAGATTATAGAACCCAACAGAATTAGAAACTTCATTTTGATCTGTTTGGAGTTTCTTATCAGTCCCACGTGCAAAAGCACTGTGAGATTCTGTGCTGCAAATAACAGTTAATATCACTTTGCATTTTGTGACAAAACAGGTTACTTTGTTGTTCCAAAACATTTATTCTAGTTAAATTTACTAACTTATATGTTTTCTTCCAAGTTTAGACTCAAAACAGTTCAATGGTGTTTATCACCTGCTAATCACATGTAACTCCAATATAATCTGTTGAAACAGAAAATTATTTCCTGGCTGTTTCCAGTAAAGTAGGTTTGAAATCCTTCTCTATGGTGCTTCATTTTCATTATATTCTGAAATATTTAAAACTCTCTAAACATCCAAATAAAAACCAATCATACATTTGGGAACTCATAACTCAAATTGCTGTGACTGGAAAAACAAAAAGGCACAACAGTAACTGACAGAGAAAATACCGGCTTCCCATTTGCTTTTTATTTTTGGCATTCCTCTTATTTTATTTCACTAAGTTTATAAATTGTTCAAAGTATTTTTAGACTCTTAGATGACAGTAATAGAATATTTTGGCACATTAATGTTGTGATAAAATATATGGTATGTTTAAGAAATTAAAAAATGCATTTATTAATTAATGTTTTTAATGTAACGCACATATATCTTACAGTTTTTAAGTCAAATACATAAAGGTTTGTAACTGATTTACAGATGAAGCAATCACAGATTGCAGTAGTAATGTGTGTTTTGTGTGCGTGCATGTGTGTGTGTGTGTGTGTGTGTGTCTATACACACCAATCAAGGGAAAAACTGCATCCTGGCAATTTTACAGTCCAAAGCTTTGTTTATATAATTTACATGCTCTTTTCTTCTTGTTTTTCTGTACAAAAGATATATTTTTGCCTTCTTCATTCTTGATGAGATTTTTCTGCAATAACTTTACATTCGTACTGCAAAAGGTAAAAGTTAAAAAGTTAAGAGATAAAATCTCTTTCAATTGCAACTTCCAAATAAGCTAAGAAAAGGTTCTATAAATGAATAACACATGTGTACTGTACTCCTCAAAGAATTTGAGAGTTATATATTTACCACAATTAAATAACAACTGTTGTAGGACAAAAGTTAATTCATATTCTAGAAGTGAAAGAGCCACAGGCAAAAGCAGAACAGGGATAACTTTTCTGCATTATAAGCAAATGACAGCAATTTGTAATTTAGATCAATACTAGAATATAAAAAAAACAAAGTAAAGTTTCCTTGAATGTTCCATAAGGCAAATCAGCAAAGGAAAAGCCAAAAACTTAAAGGACAGGACTGATATAGTGAACTCAGATACTGTTTTTCCAAATCACCTTATGATTTAAAGGAAAAAATTTATTACATTACAAAAGCTTCTGGTCAAAACAGAGTTTTTAAAATACAGCTATAAAAATGTATAGCCACATAACGAAATAAAGGAAACCAATGGAGTTAGAATAATTGGGTGGCCCGATTGTTAAAAAGACAGCAAAATAAATCACTCAATTCTCCTAGGTAGCTAAACTGGTGACAGCAGTTATTCATGAAACTGCTATGGTCTGTCTTATCCTTTAACTCTTGCTACTATAACTTGGGTTATCAACAATGCTGTTTCCTTCATAACTAAAATGATCAAACAACTAGATTTACTAGAGACAGTTCTAATTTATCAATATTATAGCAATGTAGTTATTGTGGATTTTGATAACAACATACAGTTGTCTCTCACACTGGCTGCGCTCTCCATTGGATTGTGGTGGACTTTTGATAGATCTAGAAGTGGTTTTTCATTTTTACATTTTCATTTTTACATTTTTACAATCATTTCTTTTTGATGGATTAGAAATGTGTAGATTAGTTTTTAAAAAAATCTAATGTTTCCACATGATCAATAAGTCATATACCTTTATCCTTAAGAGATTTTGGACTTTTCCTCTAGTAACTTTTCTACATTTAATATATCTGGGTTAAATTCTTCCAAGTGGTTTATTTCAATGAGTGTAAAAGAGAAATCCAATAATTCTGTCTTCACAAATTACCTTCTCTAAAAGAAGGATCACTATTTAGAAAAAAATTCATATATATTTCATGCAGACAGTAACAAAGTAAGTGCTAGTTTACCATTGCCAGTTGTCGACCAATGTTTCCCATTGTTATGCCTCCAGCAAAAAATATACATGGTAACCAGGAACGAACATAGAGAAAATCTGGAGATGTATACCTAGAATCACAAAAATATTTTAACAACATTTAAGATAATTACAATGAAAATAAGTTACTTTGCAGATTCAATCTCAATTATGAATGTTGTTATCATTTATTTACCTAGCAAAGAAGCACCAAAAAAATAATACTTACTGATAAACACCATTATAGACTAGCAGTTGAGTGACCACAGTTGCCAAGAAAGCGATTCCTACTCCAAGGCCAAAACCACTTCTAGATCTATCAAAAGTCCACCACAATCCAATGGAGAGCGCAGCCAGTGTGAGAGACAACTGTATGTTGTTATCAAAATCCACTTTCTGAGATCAATGTTAAAGAGTCATCTCAAAATCTATGCCCAAATGTCATCCACTCACTTTTCTAAAATGACAGCTATCACTATTGAAGGAATGGTTTATTCTAGAGTACACGTGGCCTTTTTATCTTTCGATATAATATAAGTGATTAGATGGGATTAAAACTCTCTGGAATTTACTAAACACCAGGTATGAAGAGGGACTTAATAGATTCCACTGACCTAGAATCCCTCCTCCCAAAAATCTATATACATTCCCAATTATAAGGTCAGATCATTATTTAACAAATGCTTTCTTTGCTAAAAATGCACATGCAAACTTCAGAACACTACTATTGCTAAAAGAATACACTTTTGCAAAAAAGGAAACCAATATTACTTCTAAACTTCAAAGAAGTTTAGAATTACTTGAAAATCATACAGGAACTTGAAAACAGAAGAGCTGACAGCTATTTAACAGGATACCACATTCTCTATATGATTTACTGACAGACACATTTTATAATAATGCAGTTCAGAAACAAGAGTACCAAGGACACAGTATCCCTTTCTATTATGTCAACTGTTCGAGTTTTAATTTGTTGAGGAGAAAGCCTTGAAAGGAACATTATCTCGCAACCTGCCAAGCTATATTCATGTCTGAGACTTTCTGGTATAGGTCAGTTTGCTCAAATGGTATTTTATTGTCATCATTTACTTAAGCATCTATTCACAAATGTCCAGCCCTTTTCTACTCCAAAATCTCTGGGCAGAATAAAGCTTTACAAATTCAATTTTCTCATTGTTTTTTGCTAGAGGATTACACCAAAGGAATTAATTTCAAGTGTCATTAAGAGGGCATTATCCATGTCCCAAAGGCCATGTCTTGGCTTTCTGACCAGCTTCTTGGAGGGGGAGGGAACTATCTGGTCTCACAAACTATCTGGTCACGTTATACGTACAAGTCCAAAAAAAAGGTATGTAAAACTATTTCCTGCTACCTTCAACATCTTGTTGTTGACCACCATTCTAGTACCTTTATCAAGCCAGCATTCTGAACATCCAGCTTGCTGACATCTCAGTATCTGAAGGCTGTTGTATGTCACTCCCTCAAGGTCATTTCTTGCTTAAGCTTGATTTATCAAGAAACCTATAGTTCACACAGGCATGCTTTTCTGAGAAGCCTTATTCTTTAGCTGCCATTATGTTTAAATTCTAAAGAAACGGTTTTGAACACTGATTCCTCTGTACAATAAACATTCACATACAGAGTGCAATTTGATGTTAACAGAATCCATCTTTGCTAATTATATTAACTTCAATAAGCAAAATAAAAAGGCTTCAATGAAAACAAGTAAAATATATCAATCTTAAAAGTAGAATCATGTTATTGTTCAAAGTCTAAGTAACTTAATATGAAAAATCTATGCTATAAATTTTGTAAATGTTTTGAATTTTATAAATAGGGCAGTTAAGACGCTATATTTAAGTATTTTATTCAGAGAGTAAGAAAAGAGTGAACAAAGGAAACAAAATGTAAATTGTATACAAAGTTTTTACAATTCTACTACGGTTATTTAAATTTCTCAACTTAAAAACAAAAGCCATAGGTGAAATGCCTGGGATAGAAAGGTCTAATTCAGCAGACAGAGGAATTTGCATAACTATGGGCTGCTGGCAAAGAGAATAAGATGTTCCTATACTGGCTTCAGGAGCTCTGGTCTTTGGTCTCAGTTCTCTGCAAACTGGTATGGTAAATAAAATAGTGAGTGATCCAGACTCTTGAACTTCCATATATCTTGTCTCTTTTATTTAAAAAAAAAAAATGGAACTATGTGATTTCTAAGTTCTAGATATGACAGTCTGTGATTCTATCTCTTTAAACTCTCTCAACCACTATATTTGTATTTCAAAAAATCCTAAATCTTAAAAAGGTTTGCCAAAATAAACATGCTGGGAAACTCAAAAGAAAATATAAAACCAAACTAATAACAGCCTCTGAGGTACTTTCAAATTCACCAACCTGCTGGACCAATGAAACGGGGAATTGTTTTCAGAATATGGATCCTTGCCTCCTCCTGTGGTTTCTATTCCCAAGAATAATCAAAAAGCCTTAAAGACCTGGTGAAAGGTACAGGAATTGACCAGCCATATGACCTACGCACTCTCTAGCTAACTCTGCTGACCCTGAATCCACGAAAGTTTGAGAGAGCCAACTTTTGGCAGCCTGAGTCATACTTTATGTTCTTCTAAGTTTCCAAGGTTCTTGCTACCTTCATTGTGCAGGCCAAATCTTTTAGAAAAAGGAAGACAGGAGTAACATTTCCCACATCCGAGAAAGAAGGCAAGAGGTAGAGGAGAGGAAGTGGGAACAAGAAAAAAAAAAAAAAAAAAAACTACAAGGGTAAAAAATATGTTGTTCTAGACTTTTTTTTCTGGAAGGAGAAGAAATGGTAGCTACATAACCCTTCTCACGAGGTTACTACAAAAAATATTCATTAGTCACTAAACAAAATGTTAGAATCCTCAAATAATAAAACTTTTGAAACATACCTTAGAGAGAAAAATAAAAGTCCACCAAAAAATGTATATACACTTCAGCAGCTCGTCATACTAACAAATATCTGGAAGCTAATGGCCACCGTTTTGAGTACCTCTTATAATTGTAAAGCCCCAAGGTAACTTGTATTAATATCATGATGTCTCAATAAATTTAGTATTAAAATATTCATAAAGGTTTTTCTTTTTCTGACATACATTTTTTTTTTTTGGTGTGGAATGTTACTTCTGATCAAAGTCCAAATTAGATATTTCTACTGCTGCCACTTTTAAGAATGTTTGTCATGTTTTGACGCTGATTAAAAACAGTGACAGTCTGCTTTTAAAAATTATAACTTCTTTAAATTAAAAAAAAATAAAAAACACCTGTGTCTTCTTTTTGCTGAAACAAAATATCTAAACCCAAAGGTGGAGGAGAAAGGGTTTATTTTGGCTCACAGGTTGTAGAGGTTTCAGTCCATAATCAACTGGCTTCAAGGCAGGGTAGCATGGCAGACAGGCATTGCAGAAGAGACAGTTCATGGCAAAACAAACAAGGGTCCTTACCAGCTTTTTTCTGCCCCTTTTATATGCAGGATACTGGGATTAGAGTGACACCAAACCAATTATTGGACTGATTTAGCAATTACAAACTCTTAATCCTTACATTACATGCTCTAGATTCAGCCACCTCAGAAAAATCCCCACCTATGATTGCATGAGGTTTTGGGGAACATCTAGACACAAACTATAACATGTAATCCCAACACTGTGGGAAACTGAGGCAGAAGGACCACAAGCTTGAGCCGAGATTGAACAATTTAACAACATATCAAGACCCTCCTCAAAATAAAAAAAAAAAAAGAACAAAAAGCTGGGATGTAACTTAATACAGCCCTTGACTTCAATACCCAGTACTTTAAATAATGATAATCATGATAATGATAACTCAAGCTGCCAGATGTCATTATTAGCAAGTCTGTTTATGTTTTTGGGAAAAGGTCTTGCTATCTTATTCTAGCTGGCACTGAACTCATTATGTAGCCCTGGAT
>PVJX010028845.1:0-23483 GCA_004027295.1 Dolichotis patagonum | reverse complement strand
TACCACATTGTGTCTCATTGGAATTTGAATATGTGTGATAGTTCAAACAATTTTTTTTCTTTTTTATCAAAAATGAGATATTATAATACCCATTGATCATTCTCTGTTATTCGGTTCAGAAAGCCCTGGAATTCTTTCACTATATGCATGGCTTTATACTATTGTGTTATGTTTGATATTATTGTAATTGAAACTATGCTCAACTTTAGCAGAGTAAGAGATATGGCGTTAGATACTGTTGATGTCCAGTTGACTTAATGTAAAGTACTGTGTTGCCTATGTTGTCCTCTTCTGATCTGCTCTGTACTGCCCCCTTTTGTTTTATTCTCTTTTAAATAAAAAAAAATATTTTTTCTTTTAATTTTTATTAGTACATATTTATAGCACATAATGATTACATTCATCTTGTAAGTTGACAAATGCACATTCTTTTCTTCATCTACTTTCCCGCCTCTCCTTTCCCCACCCCTCCATCTTAGTTCCCCTCCATTTTGCAAAAGAACTGTCTCCCTGTTTCCTAATATCTTTTACTTTGCTTTTTAATTTATGTGTCTTTTGGCTTTCTCATACAAGAGGAATAAGTCCATGTTTAACCTTATGAGTCTGATTTATTTTAGTGAATATTATGATTGCAAAGTGGATTCACTTTCCCACAAAAGACTCAAGTCTATCTTCATGGCAGAGCAGTGCTCTCTGATGTATAAATCCATTTTCTTTATCCGTACATCTGCTGATGGACACGCAACTTGCTTCCAATGTTTAGCTATTCAGAGTTGTACTGCTCTATTTGTGGGTATATTTATATTACTGTAAGATAATTTATTTAACTCTTCTGGGAAAATATCTAGAGGAGGAATAGATGGATTGAAAGGAGTTTCTATTTTTATGTATTTTTGTGGAATTTCTATACTGATTTAGATAGTGGTTATCCTAGCTTACATTCCCAACAAGAATGAAGAAGTTTTCGTTTTTCTTGGCAGCCTTGCCAATACCTGGTATTACATGATTTCTTGATGATAGCCATTCATACTGGAATAAGATGGACATTGTTTGCTTTTAATACACATTTATCTAATGACCAGATATATTGAACATATTTACTCATAGTCATCAGCTATTTGTACTTTTTCTTCAGGGAAATATCTATTCATCTTAATTGACCATTTTTATTAGGTCTTTAATTTTGGGTATCTAAGTTTTTGAGGGTTTTTTTATTCTACAAACATTTCTCTGGCAAAAAATGGCATTTTTTTTCCTTATTCTCTAGGTTGTCTCTTCACTTTCTTGGTTTGCTTTTGAAGTTAATTTGATTCCATTTGTTGATTCTAGATGTTGTTTCTTGTGCCAAGGGGTTTCTGCTCAGAAATTCTGTGAGTATACCTGTGTCTTCCAAGAGTTTTACCTTTTTTATCTTCAGACAGATTTATTTTGCTGTAAAATTTACATCTTTGATTCACTGTGATTTTATTTTGGATGAGATAAATTTCCTCCATGTAGATAGCCACTTTTCCCAGCATCATTTGTTAAAGAGACTGTCTTTCCTCTGGAGTATGTTGTTGGCCCCTTGATCAAACATCAGATGGATAAATATGCATGGGATTATTTCTGCATCCTCTTTCTGTTCTGTTGACTCTCATCACTATTCTTGTGCCAGCACCGTGTCATTTTTACCACTGGAACTTTGCAATGTAACTTTCAGTCTGAAAGTTTGGTTTCTCCTGCTTTACTATTATTGCTGAGGATTTGTTGTTGTTGTTGTTGTTTTTTGCTATTTTTGGTCTCTTCTGGATCTATATATATTATACCGTTGTGCTTTATTTTCAGGTTCTGTGAAGAACGATAGTGGCATTTTGATTGAGATTATATGACATCTTCATATTATTTTAGAAAAATGTCTGTCTTCACAATATTAGTTTTGTTTTGACTGTCCAGTAATATTGATATCCTTTCATTTTTATAAATGGATGTTGGATTTTGTAAAAGGTTTTTACTGCATCTATTGAAATGATACTGTAATTTTTGTCCTGCTTTTGTTTATGTGATGTATTACTCAGTATTTTATTATATATTTATGAATTTACTTTCATTAGTACACTTAAAGTACATATGTTTATTCATATACATAGTACATATGTTGGTATATATATGTAACACATCTAATTCCTTTTATCATCCTGTTTCCCATTCCCTCCCATCTTTCATCTCTTATCCCCTTCCCATTAAAAAAAAATGTATGCCCAGTTGATCTGTGCATGTTGAACCACCCTTGAATTCTTGTGATAAAGACTGTTTGTTTATGATGTATAATATTTTATGTTTTGTTGCATTGTTTGCCAGTATCTTGTAGAAGATTTTGCATATATGCTTATTAAGATGGTACTGCAGTTCTCTCTTTTGGTTTGATCCTTGTCTGGTATTGACATCAGGCTAATGCTAGCTTCCAAGTAGAAATGACATGGAGAGTACACTATTCCTTTCCATTTCTTTAATAAATTTGAGAGTTATTGGGATTATATCTTCCCGGAAGTTATTGTATAATTTTTCAGCAAATGTGTCAGGTCCTGGGTTTGCTTTTTTAAGTTTGTAAAGTTTTATTGTTATTTGTTATTATTCACTATTATTATTATTACCTCCATTTCATTGCCTAGTGTTGGATTACCCAGGGTTTTTTGTGTCATCTTTGTTCAGATTTGCTAATTCATATGTATCAAAGAATCTATTTCTTCAGCATTTTCAAAGTGTATGATTTCAAAGTAGCTACTAATAATGTAGATTTCAGCAGTATCTTTTTTGATTTTGTCTTTTTCAATTCCAATTGCATTGATTTGGATCTTTCATTTTGTTTCATAAATTTATTTTAGCTAAGTTTTTTTATTTTGTTTTTAGATTAATTTTCCTTGTTCATAATATACATAATGTTATACGTAATTATCACATTCATCCTACAAAATTTGTACTTGTGCATATGGTAATTCGTCTTTTCCCCATTCTCCTCCCCTTACTTCAATCCTTCTTCCCCTCCTTAGTGCAAAAGTGTGTTCTTTCAAAGAATCAGCTCTTTGATATACATAGTGCATATATTGATCCATTGAGTCTTTGTATTGCTGTTAAATTCCCAACTTCATTAATTTTTCTCTTTTTTAAAAATGTCCTTTCTTGTGATAAATTTGGATTTGGATTGTTATATTTTTTTCCAGGACCTTCAGTTGAAATTAAGTAATTTATTGGAACTGGCTCTGTGTTAAATGTCCTTCTTAGGGCTGTTTTTATTTGTCTCACGGGTTGTAGTATGTTGTGTCGACTATGGTGGGGGCAGGGTCTCGCCATGTAGTGCAGGCTGGCCTCCAATTCATGGTGCTCCTGCAGCTTCAGCCTCCTGAGTCCTGGGATTACACACATGTGTCACCAGACCCAGAAGCATTATCTTTTGATTCTAGAAACTTTAATTTTTTCACTGATATTACTCTGTAACCATTGGTTATTAAAAAATATACTGTTTAATGCATTTACATAATTTCTATGCATTTTCCCAATTTCTCCATTTTCCTTCATTTGTTTGAAGTTTCAACTTTGCTATTTCTTTTTTTATGCTTTTTCTAATTGATCTATTTTTGACAGCAGACCATTGAAGTCCCCCACTATGTCTGTGTTGATGTTTATTTGATCTTTTGTGCCCAGCAGTGATTGTTTTTTTAATTGGTTGTGCTGTTGTTTGGTGCTTTTATATTTATAACTGGTATATCTTTCAGTTGAATTGTTCTCTTACCCAGCATGTAGCGACTCTCTGCCTGTTCTGATTAGTTTTAACTTGAAGCTTAATTTGTCTGAAACTAGGATAACTACTGCTTGCTTTCATGTGCCGACTGTAATGAATATTATTTTCTATCCTTTAATTTTTTTAGTCTATGAATGTATTCTTGGTTAAATATGTTTCTTGTATGCAGCATATCATTTTTTGTCTGGGGAGTTGAAAATATTCATATTGAGAGTTATTATTCAAAGGGATTGACTTATTCCTCTCATTGCATAATATTCCTGTTGCTGATTTCTACTTTTTCCCTTTTTAGTTTAACTGCTCTTTCTGCCTGATACATTCATTTTATTAGGATTTTTTATATTGTTGGTTTCATTTCTCTTTCTCGGACATTCTTAAGAATTTTTGGAGGGCTGGTTTGGTGGTCATGAATTTGTTGAGAGGTCTATGTCATAAAAATACCTTATTTGTCCACCAATATTTAAAGATAAATTTTAAGGTTATACAAACTCGGTTGGAAATCACTTCTTCTACGGCTTGAAGCATTTCACCCCAAGCTTTCTTGGAATTACGGTTTGTGTTGTGAAGTGTTCCATAACTTTCACTGGCTTACCTTTATAAGTGCTCCTTACCTTTTCTCTGACAGCTTTTAAAATTTTGTCCCTGTTTTAAACTTCTGGAATTCTGACTATGATGTACTGTGGTGAGGTTCTCCTTTGATCATGTCTATTTGAGGTTTTCTGAATCTAACTTATCTATATGTTTATTTCTTTCCCTATATTTGGAAAATATTTTGCTATTATTTCCATAAACAAATTTTTATGCCATTTTTGCTGTCTTCTGATTTTTCATTGATTCAAATTAATCTTAGGTTATTCTTCTTTGAGTCAACTAATAGCTATTTGATCCATTTGATATGTTCACTTGTTAATTTTAATTTACCTCTGAGTATCTATTCCTTATGTTCCAGTTCTGACATTTTTTCCTCATAATGATTATTCATATCGCCCATACTTTCTACAGACATTTTCATTTCCTGGATATCTTTTGGTATCTTTTCAAGGACTTCAATTCTTTTCTAAACTGGTCACTTGTAATTCATAAATAAATGAGTCAATTTGTTGAGCTTAGGTAGCTTTTTATTAATGTCTTCTGTAAAGTCATTGGCCATTTTATTTATTGTTCATGATCTATATAATTACATCTTCTGTGACCTCAACATCATTGATCTATTGTTTTTATTTCATCTTTTATCATTTTTGAATAATTTACCTATGTACTTATGATTTTCTCCCCATTAAGGCTTCATGGATCCGTATTCAGGCATTTGGGACCTTTTGGAAACATTTTGTTGCCTTGTCTGTGTGTGTGTGTGTGTGTGTGTGTCTGTTGTGCTAAGGATGGGGCCTTTATTATGTTGGAAAGAATTTGTTCTTGTATGGATACCTTTTTAGTTAGTGCTTACCTTTCACTGAGGCACTCTAAACATGAATACTGATAGGCCTGTGCCTCAGTCCCACAATCTAACCACCTTCATTAGTTTTGAAAGGAGAGGTGCACTGAAATTGACCCAGTTCCCATTGTCCAGTAATGTACAACAGTATTGTTAATGATGCGAATAGAATTCAGATTTTGGCATACAGAGAAAAGCCAAAAGACTTTTACTGTACTGACAATGGCAACAAGATTGGCAACAATAACAGAGTCAAGGCAAACTGGTTATTAACATAAGAATCAATAATGTATGAACATTAACTATACAAAAGAGACGTATTATTATAGTATAAACACACACAAAAAAAACAAATGTTGACATACAGCAAATAGCTACCAAGTGCAACTAGTGTACCTCCACTAATAACAGAATAAAATTCAACAATACCACTGTGTTAACTAAACATCTAAATGAACCTTAGTGCTTAGACTTTTAAAGGTACTGAGGGTGGAGAATGGGAGAACAAAAGAAACAAAATTTGAAAAATAAAGAAAAGGTGGGAAGGAAGAGAGAAAATGAGATAAACAAGTAAAATGATGTTTATAAAATTAGATGAAAGTAGCAGAAAATACAGAGTTCAACATAAAGGAAAAAAGTAAAAGAAAAAAAGAATACACAAACCACAAAGAATCACTTTCAAAAATGAGTCAAAAGAATTGCTGTTTCTGAATGAGTGTTTTCTTTCCAAGGTCCGCAGGCTTGAAATCCAGCAGATATGGAAAAGGAATAATGAGTCACGCATGAGGCCTTTGATTCCCGTATTCACCTTTTCTGCTTGAGGGCTGGATTGTGCCCTGTGTTTTCCCCTGGGCTGGGATGGTTGATAGTGCCTGCTTTTAGGCTTCAGTCACTCTGGCATCCCCCACTTTCCATGGCCCTCTCTTCCGCTCAAGTCAAGGTTTTCTCTCTCTAGCTTGGTGGCCTGTGAGTATATGACGTGCCACTGTGCTCCAGAAACCACGCTGTCCCTAGACCCTAGACCATCTTAGTCACACGAGCTGAGCTGTATCCTTGTTCCTGTGTTCAGTGAAGAGGTAGTTGAGAAGGACGGGGGTTGAGATGATCAAGCAGTGCGCTGGACTTAATACGGCACCTTCAAACTGCTCTGGAATCCACACATGCTGGGTCTGGCTTCTCACCATGAAGAGGGGCTTCTCTGTCCCTCACAGCTGAGCTTCTGAGAGGCTCTATGATCAGCCTCCGAGTCTCGCAGTGTGTCCCCAGAAATGCTGGAGGACTGCAGTTCCTCTGTTGTTCAGTTGCAAATAGTTAACCACCTCTCCAATGGGCTTCTAAGTAAAATGTCTTAAACAGGCTTGGCACTGCATGGGACTTCCTCCCCACTTCAGCCGGCCTTGAAGAAGGAATCACTTTCCAAGTAAAATGTCATGTTGCTTTTGCAGTTTATACAGCTGTAGGTTTCTCTAGGGGCGAGGGATGCTGGTCTGGTCTGCTGTCTCTGTGTGGACCCCTACATCATAATTATCAAAATATTCTAAAATAAAGCCAGAATTGCTTTCCTCTGATGTATGTGGCATCCAAAATTTCCTTTTTCTGTATTTAATCCTTTTTTGCTATTGCTTTTGTAAATTCCACCTTTTTATTCCACAGTGTATGTTACTCTTTAAACGTATTTCCTCGCAACCAAAACAAGTCTTGGAGCTTGTTCTTCAGCGTGGCATTACAGGGAGGTGGGAGTAGAATTTATTTGTGTCACAGGGCAGCTCCCCCAGGAATGGATTGTTTTTAGTAGCAGTGAGTTAGCTGTCACGGAGACAGCTCCCTTTCCTCTCTTCTGGATGTATTTCCTTCCCTGCCATTCTCATCCATGACTGGAAGTCACCTGAGGCCCCCACTAGAAGCCAGGCAGTTGCTGGTGCTGTGATTTTAGACAGTCTCGTCTGCAGAACTATGTCAGTATAGACCTCCTTTCTTTGTGAATTTCTGTTTCAGGTGTTCTGTTAATCCATCCAAAAAATGGAAGAATAAAATAGGGTTTTACAATCATTACAAAGTAACTTGCCTAATTCAGGATGTTCATTCATAATGGTTTTACCACCAACTATTGAAATAGATTAAAGGATCTCCTTTCTAGAATCATTTTGGCCTCTGTTAACAAATGAAAACTACATTTTTATTGCAGTATTATAGGCTTTATGTTTTAAAAACATAATCAGTATATCATTATTGGTCAAGTTATGTGGAAAATCATTACATTTCCTAAATATTCTATCATCGTGTTTTTACAGCAGAAAATTTGTTTGCTGCATAGCCTATGGGTAAACATGGTCCAATCATGCTCCAAGAATTTAGCTAATTATCATGTCCTTGCTAAAAATAGAGACCGATTAAGAAGAGATAGAGTGACAAAATCAGGAGAATTTTTGTGCTTTTTTCTAAACTTTTTGTGCTTTTTTTTTAAACTCTCTCATGTATTGTGAGCCAAAGTTAAACCTATTTCCAACCAGGAATGTGACTGTTCTTGTGTGAGAACTTCTCTGGAGCCACCTTTTAGTATTTGTAATTGACCACATTTATCTAGTAGGATATATGAAATAGAAAGTCATTTCATTACTTTTCTTGTTTTTTGATATAACCTTCAAAGGGCAAGAGATTAAAATGGGAACCAAGCATATGTAAGGATTATGTTATCTACCAAGATGAAAACCCATCTCCTTTAGTAATATATTTTAAATCATTTTATATTATGATGTAAATTTTATTAATTGGCACTACAAAAGTAAAATAGAGACTAAGACAGAACAAACATAGTACCAAAAATGCAAAACATACTATTTGAGAACAATATAAGACGTATTCCATTATCAAGGAAGCTACATTGAAATTAAAACTGCAGACCAAAATCTTTCTTTCCTAACCAGACAATTAGAAAAACACGAATTATTTCTCCAAATTTTCTGAAGTTGTTTTAATCATTTAAGTGATTAAAAAGTTTTCTTTCTTACACAACTATGTTTCAACAGTCTCCTATTGGAACAGAAATAACTCCTTCAGTATCTCAAAAGTTGTCTTCAGTTTCATTCGTGTATCACATTTACCAAATTCCAAAGGTATCAGAAGGATACATAGAAAATACCCCCAAATTGTTCATTTATCATATTATCTAAGCAAACAAAGAACATATCAGCAGCCATCAAATGAAGATCCATCATGTTATTGCAAGGCAAATATCATAGTAGTGTTCCCTTTTCATCTGCAATATTTTGGGATGATGATACCACATAGATTCTGACTCCACATCTTTGGGAAGAAAACTGAAGTCAGTATTTATCATGAAATCCGCAGTGACATTAATCCTGCCAGCTTACGGAACCCACTTTGAGGAAAAAAGCTCTGTTCAAATGCAGTGAGGCAAAGATGGAAACAAGGTATCCTCTGGAAATGAAGGCAGAAAAGAAGTAAAAATGGAAAGAAAAATCCTTGATTTTAGCTTCACCAGGATAGTGAAACTATTCCAGCTGGTTCACAATATGTGAATGTAAAATCAGTTAAGAGAAATACCTCATAAAAAAGATGAATTGTACTTTTTAATTTCCGCATACTCTGGAGACTGAATGCACTTATTTCTTCCTTTCCTGGAGAAGTGTATTTGCCACCCTGTTGCGTCGCAGTAACTCTCAGCAGTACTTTCTTCAATCTCTATGTATTTCTTCAGATCATCTCTTATCTGCTTTACATTTATCATGGCGACTTGCATCTCTGTCTTCCTGGCACCCCATTAGTGAAGAAAGAATTGTATGCAAAATACAACAACAAAATGATACATGAAAATGTTAAATTTTATTTATCGTGTCTCTAGCTAAATTGGTGTGAGTAACCAATGTCTCCACCCACTTCTAACTTCAGATTCAAAACACAGCTTTTACAATCAGCTAACATCAAATACAACACCCTAAAGATACTTACTCTGCATTTCTTGTGTGAGTAAAGAAGAAACACTATGAATGGACCACAGTGAAATGCACAAGGTGGTGTTTTCATTCAGGCTCTCAATGGAAGGAGGTCTGTGGTGTGCTGGGTTCTGTGTCCATGGAACTCCAGTGCAGGTGCATCTGCTGATGCCCCAGTGTAAATAACTTCTGAATCTAAGGTCTATGTAAGTTGGTGTAATAATTTACATACCCAGTGTTGTTACTAGCACCTGGTCACCACTGTGTATTTTGTTATGAATTTAGACTGCCATGAGGACTGGTGGGAGACTAAGTAACCAGGGACTGCTGCAAGAACGGGCGCTAGCGTCCCAAGGAGTCCTGTGAGTGCACATGGTTGAAGGGCACCTGAAAATACCAGTGTGTTCAGATATTTCCATGACCTTTGGTCTCTTCTTCTGGCTGCCAAAACCTCAAGCAAAGCTCTCCAGTCTGAATAGGTGAAGACACAGATCTTGAGAGAGGTAACTTCTTACTTTTGACGTACATTATAACACCTAACAATGATTTCATAAAGCAGTAGATGACTTTAAGGCACAATTGTTAGATATGATTAACCTTGGTACCCAGTCCATCTTAACAGCTCTACTAAAGTTGCCAAGGCAACAATGCTTGTCTTTATACAATATATTTTTAGGAGGATGCACATAGAATATACTATGTGCACTTTTTTTAACCAACTAACACAACAGATAAAGAAATATTTACGTCTTGGAATGATTAAATGTCAGGAAGACTGAATTGGTCATTTTGTGTTGGTATATGCATGGACAGAGCAGCTGAATGGGTTTCTGGTTTCACTACTCAGATCAAAGAGGTCACTTCTGAATGGTAATCCCTACACTGTATCATGCAAAGAGAAATGCTGGCTTATGATGGATTGATGACTGTTGGTCAACTTGTAACACCAGCTGAACTGAATTAGCATGGTACTGAGTGCAGATGGCCCACCTGAGGACTGTTGCCAAAATAAAAAGGAGAACTAGAGAGGAAGAGTTTTGTGTTGGATTCTCCACAGCACTGTAGCTTTTCTGTGGTGGTTTTGGTTCCCTTGTTGCCATTTGTTTTCCTGGAGGAACTTGTCAAGTTTCCTTCGTGACATGAACTTGGCTGTCCTCATCATCAATGGAGCTTGGGACCTTGTTTTTATTGAGAATGATTGCGGTGCATTTTGGGGGAGCTCTGATCTTCCTTTTACTGCTTCCTGCTCCAGGGGGAAAGATGGTGTGCTGTTCAATCTCCAGGAGAAATTTATCATGCTGACTTCCTGATATGAACTCAGATGTTCTCATTATTGGAGGAGTCTGAGACCTCGTTTTCACAGAGGATGGCTGTGGTACTTTTCAGCGGAGCCCCATTTCTTACCTTGAGCATTGTTTCCTGGCCCCAATGCAGGAACCTCAGCCTGCTGGCACAGATCTTTCATCCCACTGTCACAGAATTTCCAGTTTCCGTCTCTAACCTTGGGGCCTTCCCAGCTCAGATCCATGAAATAGTCTTGCATGAGTCTTTATCAGGGCTCTAGGTCTCCAGTTAGACTGGTAGGAGACAGTATCATGGGCTCCAGGTCTTCAACTGAACACATGCAGAAAATTGCCATAGGATTCAGGTCCTCAGCTGAATTCTCTAGGTCCTTAGTCTGTGGACAGATTTCCTGCTCTTTAATTGCATTTGACTCCTTGAGTGAGCATTATAAATAATGCTATAAATTATGTGTCCTGTATGTTATCCCTGACTACAACAAAACTGGTGTCAGAAGAATGTGGCCAATGCTGTGATGTTGCCATGCTTAACAGCCTTGAGGACTAATTCGGAAAGGTTTTGAGAGACTGACCAAAGAGACAGTCCTTGTCTGTAGAGTATATTAGAGACTCTGGTCAGAGCCTGAAAAATCTGAGTACTGACGGAAATGCTGCCAGTTAAGATGAAGCTCAGGGGGCTTCTGTAGAGAAGGACTGCAATGACTGCTGGATCCCAGGTAGTATACTGTGTTTTGGTGGGAAATTGGTTTGCATTTTGCTTGTGTTTAGAGATATCACTTGGGTGGCAGAAAAATTTCAGTGTAGTCTACCATTGGGATGGTATCATGGTTACTGCTGAGAGCTTTTGGCCAGATCTATGTTGGAAATTAAGAGCAAAGAGCCAATAAAGTGATTTGAAGCATTCGTCCAGATAGAAGGCTCCAGTGGAGCTGTGGCTTGCAAGGATGACAAAGAGGATGACACAGTTACTGAGAAGAACAGGATGATGGAAAGTGAACTGAAGCCTTTCACTGGAAGGGAAGAGTCTATTTAAATTGCAAGAGATCCGTGTATTTTAGTCTTGTCATACCATGTTAAAAGTTAATGGGAAGCAAGAACCATGATTGTAATAGTTCTTTTAATAGGATTTTAATGTCACTCAGTGGCATAAGTGCCTGCCTGGCAAGCACAAGGTCGTGAGTTTAATCCCTGGTACAAACAAACAAACAAAAAAAGGATTTTAATGTTTTTAGATATATGTTTGTAACCAGTCTAATTAATGTACTATAGTTTTGACCTTAACCTTTAGTCACCCTTTTAATATTTTGCCTTTGGCATGGGGATGAGTACAATACAAATTGTATAGATGTAACTGTTATATTAATGTAAATCTGTATAGACCAAGACATGTTCACATTTCATAAATCTGCGAGTAGAGACTATGGTATAAGGAAACATGTATGGTTCCAAGTTGACCAGGGTTGGATTGTGGTGGATTGATAACTGGTAGTCAACTTGTAATACCAGCTGAACTAAATCAGCATGGAACTGGATGTGAATTGACTACCTAAGGATTGTTGCCAAGGTAAAAAGGAGAACTGGGGAAGAAGAGTTTAGTGTTGTTGGTTCTCCATAGTGTTGTTGGCTTTCTGTGGTGTTGTTGGTTCTCCAGTTACCATTGGTTCTCCTGGAGGAGCTTGTTGAGCTTCTCCCAACATGAACTTGGGTGTTCTCATCATCAGAGAAGCTTAGGACCTGACTGTCACTGAGGATGACTGTGGTTCATGTTTGGGAAGCTCTGTATTTATTACTTCCTAGCTTCAGAGGGGAAGATGGTGCTGCTTAGTCTTTAAGAGAAGCTTGTCATGCTGACTTCCTGATATGAACTCAGGTTTTCTCACTGGCAAAGGAACTCAGGACTTCATTTTTTCAGAGCAGGGCCATGGTACTTTTTGGGAGAGCCCTGGTCCTTATTCTGAGTGTTGCTTCTTTGCTGCAGTGTAAAACCCTCAACCTGCTTGCACAGACTTTGTAGCTTCCACTGCTGACCTTGGGGCCTTCCCAGCACAGATCCATGTAATAGGCTTGCATGAGTCATTGTCCTGGGCTCTAGGCCTCTAGTTAGATTGATGGGAGGCATGGTCATGGCTCCAGGTCTTCAGCTGAACTCATGCAGGATACTGCTATGGGATCCAGGCCCTTTGCTCGATTCTCTAGGTCTTTAGTGTGTGGACAAATTTCTTGCACTCTCTTTGTATTTGACTATTGGGGTGATTATCAGAAATAATACTATAAATTATGTGTCCTGTATTGTCTCATTCTCCTTGCAAGCCATGACTACAACATGGCTACTCAAAAAATGTCACCTTAACAATGATTTTCAAGATATGATTAAAGCGATCAACCACATTGAAATACATGCTCGTAACTCATGTCTGTGCACATGATTCTATGAGGATGTGGACACAGAACACATATGTCATCTATTATACATATCATATCTAACAGTAGACAATGAATCAAAGTTCTCTGAGTTATGACAGCTACCCAAAAGGTATGTTGTTTACAAAACAGTCATCACTAGCAGCACATTTCAATAACAGAATGAGTCCAAAAATTGGTCACTCATGTGATCCATTCAAACTGCCCAATGTCCAAGTTGGCAGATAAAGTGGCTGTATCCAAAGACAAACTGGAATTGTGAGGGTGAGGCGTGAACACTGGCATCTTTGACATGTTATAAATATTAGCAAAGTCTTTGAAAGACACTGATCCAGGGCCTTCTTCCTTCTACCTGCTGTGAGATCACTTAGCTCAGCTGCCAACAAAATGGGACCGTTACTTCCCAAACACAAAATAACCCTAAGCTGAGAAAGAATGGATCTGTGACCCATTTGTGAATAAGTTAGATAAAGCAACTTTGTTCATGTTAGAACATCAGCTGCTTGACATCACAAATGATGGTGGTCATGAAAGTATGTTTAAGACAACTTTAGCCACCATAGTTTCTGGATTCAAGTCAAGGTAGAATAGCTGGAAACTGCCACGAAAGTGGAGAAAATCCTGCTTCCATGTCCAACATCCTGTTTTTGTGGAAGCAGGGTATTTCTGCAGTGATGGCAACCAAAATTAACTATGGAGTAGACTGAAGAAATTCAGTTTAAACATCACTGTAGCACAAAATCCCAGATGGGAATGTCTAGTCATAGAAAAACAGCCCAGGGCTCCCAGTGTTTCTGTGTTATGCTGAGCTTCATGATTATTTCATTGTATGTTGCAATGTAATAATAATACAAATAAAGTCCACAGTGAATATAATATGCTTGAGTTACACCAAAATAACTCCTTTTTCTGCCTGCAAAATTTTTTTCTTCCATAAAAGTGTTAGGTACTGTTATTATAGGGCATTGGAAGAATCTTGGTCAACTAGCACATTTTTAATTTTTAATGTCTTCTGTAAAACCAGAGTTGTGGGCAAGTATATTATTTTTATAAATAAAACCAATTAGGATTATTACTAATTAAGACTGCAATTTATATTGCTGGGCTGATGATATAGTTCAGTAGTAGACCACTTATCTAGCATGAATAAGGTCTTGGATTCAATGCCAATGCCATCATGAAATTATACTGCTTCCAAAAGTATATTTAATCAGCAATAATATAAGAAAAATTTCATTCTGGAATTCTGACTTTTTAAGTAAATTGGCCTTATAATTTCATTAACATAAAAATATTAAAATGTAAAGAGATGAAATATTTGAATTTGTGTTTTTAACTTGGAGTACTATGACCTCAATTTCTAAGCATCTCTTTAGTTTATTACTTAAATCTAATTTTTATTCACCAAACTAAAAACACATCATAAACTTGTTAACCTCCTATCTTCTATGAATTGTTGTTTCTTTGTGAGTCTTTTCCATTCAAATAAAATGTCTGACTGGCAAGATGATAGTGTGGAACTGAACCACTGCTGACATTAAGCCCTTTCACAATACGTGCAAAGAAATTTGTACGCACTGACTAGAAAAGACAGGATCATTTTGTGGACTTGATAAAAAAAAAAATAATCCAGATGGAAAACTATGTTCTGGAATATATGCCTCTCTGAGTACTCTTCTTACCACTCCCAAATGACTATTAAACAAGGGTGATGTTAACTAGAACTTTGTTCACAATCCCGTAACGCCTGACTGCATGATGAGCTAATGCCTTCCATTCTCTCTCCTCGAATGCACCCATGTGTCCATTTCCAGGCACAGTGTTTTATCGAGCCATGTCTGGAACACTTGAGTCCAGGAGAGCTATGATTGCTGCTCACAAGGACAAAACCATCAACTTAAGATGATTGCTTGCTATTTAGAAAATGTATTCATGAGTATTAGGAGAGCTTTCCTGAGCAACATTGTAGTAGAAATGAGTTGTTGGACCAGTCTATGTCCATTCTCATAGGTACTTTCTTATAGAAGTATTGATTTTGTTACGTGTAAGTAAAAAATAAATGCATATTTTACAGATGAAAACAAATGCAATATTATATAAATGAATATTATAAATATTGATATTATACAAATATAATTATAGAAATGAATATTATAAATATTGATATTATACAAATAGAGCACATTAAATATGTCCTACTATGTTAAATGTAATGCTACATATATTATGAATACATATACATTTTACATGATCAGTATATATAAATAGAGACAGATTTCACTTACTTTGAACAGAGAAATGTGCACGTATTTTTAGACCCTGAAAAGGGAAAATATTTTTAAGTTTCTTGTTTTATATAATGTTGCACCAAAATTTTGGTCACAGAAATGCAGTAACACATACACATTAGCACACACATAATGACATGTACACCCCTGCACACATGCACATATGCACTGCTCATGTTAAGAGCACATGAAGAGATCAAGATCACCCAGTGGTTGACCTGGCTGCTTTCACAATGATATTGTGCAACGTAAATCCTTAGAGCTGCATGAGCTGTGGTTACGACACCCAGATAGAAACACTGCTCAAAACTTTAAATTAGAAGCCACATCTGACATAGTGATTGTAGTGAACATTGTGTATTCACTGGGTTCATTTTTCCTTTAAGTTTTCTAACCTTTAACTTTCTGTCTTCTATCATTCCTAATAATTCATTTGGTAGTTGAAGATTCTTGCTGTGTTACTAGGAGTTATAATGTGAGGAAATTCTCTTGCTTGTCTAAAATAGCAAATATGTTGCACTCCTTTTTGTTGAACAAATGCTTGTGCCTTGTGTCTAGCTTTCCATGTAAGGAAAATATAATTTTTTAGTGTTTACATATTTCCAGACTTCCTCTCACCAATTATGACTAATTTTATAATAAATTCTAAATATCGATTCATAATGAGAATTAATGGTTGCTTGTATGGGAAGCTTAGTGTAGTCTATATGCATGAAAATTCCATAGAGACAATATAATTCAAATTTTGTTTATCATGTTCTGGAAACTAGAGAAACAGTATCAATAGTTCTTACTTCAAAATACATTAACTTTAAATAGATGTCTCTGTCATAGAATTAAACCTTCTAAATGACAAGGCACTCAGGTCAACTATGTGACATATACTCTTGACACAAAGGTGTTAGAAATTTCTTATAGTTCATTCTTACATATAAAAATACTCTTCTTGCTGATTGCAGTAATATTGACTAGATTTAAGTTTTTACATGTGCATCATAAAATCATCAAACCTTGTCCTTCAAATTCAACACAGTTTATCTTGATTTCATTTCATATCTTCCTCAGGCTTCAATTACGCATTTATAAAATACCTCTTGCATTTATTATAATAAATCATTAACTTTTTCTTAATAGTGGTTTGAGTAACTTTGACATTTCGTTCCCACCAGTATTAAATTGTTAGTGTATGTTTAGATTTGTCTTTTCTAATTTTTACCCTTAAGTACTGAGATGAAACCAAATCTTACCTTTCCCCAATCCAATATCCTCTGTCAGTGGAGATTTTGATACAGCAAGATAGAGTCACTAATGCCATTAGACACCAGGTTTTCACCTCATACTCTAATGTGGTGAATAGAAGCATACCTGTGATTTCCATAGCTATGCTGGGAGCACGATTTCTAAGTAATCTAAAGACTTTGATCTTATTTACGTGTTGACTGAACCAGCCTTCTGAAAGAAATCAGTCTTCTAAAGATGTTAACTCTATATAATCTATTGAACAGTCCACAGATCTTCTCTTGGCTTTACATGTTAGAGTAACAGGAAGGAACCAAGTGCTTCCTATGAACCAAACCTTGTACTGGGCATAAGAAAATGCAACAGGATAAGAAACTATCAGAGCCTTGTCACTTGGACAGTTTGTTGTAGACAAGTGAGAAATAAGTAGGTAGTTAGAATGCAGTAAGACAAGCACTGTAGTAAGAATGATGACAAAGTCCTTGAGAGAATACAGGGGAATCTTATAATTTTAGATAAAATGTAGCTTTGGTTTCTAGGCTCCTCAAACTATTCCCAGTTTCAATAATTTTCTAGGCAAAACTACAATTCTCAGAGAAACCACAAAACTTGTGGTTGAACTTTACTACAGCAAAAAGCTGTAGGTGGAAGTCTATAGTGGAAAGAGTCATATTATAAAGCCCAGAGGAGTTTCAGGTGCAAATTTCAAATTATATGTTCTTGGTGGATTTCTATGGACAATTGTTACTTCGTAATCAATAATATGTGTTAATATGAGAGTATTGCCAGCCAGGAAACATCAGCCAGGCCCTTGGTGTCCCAAGTTTATATGTGGTAGAAAGGAGGCAGGCAGGTTGACACCTGGTTAACTACCTTCATGGTTGGTCTTTGTTTTCTGCCCTCCTTAGGTCATATTGCTACTTTACACCTCAGTAAATCACAGATCAGCACAGATTATCCAGCAGCACCAAGACTTCCCTAGTCAGGATAGACAGTGTCATCAGGCAGGACACTGAAGGGACTGAGCAAGGGATATAGTTTTCTATAGACAAGTCAGTATTTTACTGTTCAACAATGTCACATATTCAGAGGAAATAAATCCTTCTCATGCTTATCTTTGTGGCATTTTTTACACTCGTTCTTTACTAAAATCTTTGAAAACTCCTATTTACACTTTGACCTGAAAGTAAAACTCTTATCTATCTGTCTAAAATCTCTTTATCTTTCTTCATTTCTCCACAGCTGAGATTTTCTTCAAGTATTTCATCTTTTCAAGAGTTTAAATAATCGGTATGACCAAAACACTATATTAAATTTGCAAAGCATATTTATTGCTAAGAGGAAATTTTATTTGTAAAGATTTGTAAAGATAAACTGAAAAATATTTCATTTTTAACCAGCGGTTATGGCTGAACAAGATTTCAAAATATAGAAACACAGCTAAAGATTTAAAAATACAAAATCAGCAATGCTGAAAAACAAGTCTCTATTAAAAATGTGTCTTATTTTTGGCTTTTGCAGTTATTTGCAATAAGAAAAAAATCTGGAACATGTCCCTCTCCCCATCACACATTCCAATTTCAGGCACGTCTCATTGTTTATTTATTTATTTATTTATTTATAATGGTGATTGAACTCACAACCTCACACTTGCAAGGCAGGTGCTTATGCTGCTGAGCTAAATTCCCAGCTCACTGGTCTTCTTACAGCTCACTGCTTTTGGATAATTAATCGAAAATAATGAAGCAGAATATCAGAAAAGATAGTGAGAAGCTATGTATTCAGAATAAATGGTTCTAAAAGTCCACCATATTTCATTCAGCCACTAGAAAAAAGTCAAAACATCTATAAGTATTTTATGTTATAGGTCAAAGGACTCAGCCATACATAAGTGGGATCAGTAGGATCACACAACATGTGGAACACAAGTGCTTCCAAACCCCTCTCCAAAGAAAAGTCTTAAGAACACTTGTTATTCAAGAACCATGGCTTTAATAAGTGAGCCAAACCCAAATCCTTCTCTAGCAAGGCCTATATAGAGTTGCCTGAGTTTTTATTCTTATACTCTCCTTGCTTCTCTTCAAAAAGTCCTTGATGAAAATCATACCCTCAGGAGAACAGCTTCTAAAAATGACTGTTTATAGCAATATCAAAATATACTGCTGGCTTTGCTATCGACAGAGGTAGCATTGACTTAGTCACATTGGATTTGATACAGACCCAGGACACAGATGTGTATAGAGGCAAAGGCAGACTGTACAAAATAGAGAAGTTTCTTTCCCTCATATTTTCAGAGGATAAAAGGTCAAAGTGGTCACTCAAGTCTGGGAGCTTTTGGGATTTTTCTTTCTGATTGAACTTAAGCTGGTATGTCACTGGGCCAAGAAGCTCACGGGCAAATGAGAAATGCGCTGTGTATCATTACAGAACAGAGCTAAATCCCATCTCCAGGAAAGTGGCTTGGGAACTTGCTAGTAGAAGAGACTTGGTCAGATGGAAGTTATCTCCTAAAACAGAGAATAAACTCTTTTAAATGGACAAAGATTGGGCATATGTAATATATATGTATATATATATATATTATATATATATACATATATATAATATGCATATACATATATCACATTTATGTGAAAGATCAAGAGAGTATGGGAAAAATAAATGAGAAGCAATTTTATTAATAAGGATGTTAGAGCTTACACCGATGCCATAAAGAAAAAGATCAGAAGAAGTTCAGAATAGATTATTTGACTTCAGGCTAGCATTTGATAGTGGTATCTATTAATCCACAGAACAAAAAATACTGAAAGGAAGAAATGGAGAAGAAAAGAAAAAGGAAAAATGAAGAAAGGAAGGAATCAGAGAGGGCAAGAAGAAATAGAAAATACTTTATTTTTTCTTTTCGTCTACTTACATATCATTTCTTTTCATTCACCTACTGGAACTCTGAAGGATAGGTAAACTGAATTACTCCCAGTTTAATAAGCCCATGATAATCTTTCTTTCTGTTGGGTCTCTATCTATCCTTCCTTTGCCTGGGCTATTCTTGTTTTATCTCTTTTACTGGGTAGATCTTATTCCTCCTTCAGGTCCCAAATATAGGTTTTCACCCTGCAGAAAACCTCCTTATGTACCTTCAAATAGGAACCAAGAAACACAGTATACAAAGACAAGACTTTAACACATCACTCACTTGAATGCCATTACATTTAACCTGTTTATCTCTGGCCTTGCTCCTTTGGTTTTATGGGATATTATCATATATGTTTGCTAGCACCCAGCCAGTGCTTGGTCAGCAGTAATGATTTTGTTGAGAATCCCATCCAAGTCATTTTCTTCATGTTCATATACATCATCTAAAGAGAAATGTCAAATAAATATGCCAGCATCAGAGCAATCCATCTTCTAATAATAATAACAATAACAACATACTGCATCTCTACATATCTCAGAAGATTTATTCATAAAATTAGGTTTGTTCCCACATAAGCAAAATGTACATTTATTGAAGTAAACAGAAATATAAGTGCAGACCACCTTATTTTTAGTAATACCCACTAGCTGACAAACAAGGTAGGAATTATACCTACTTTAAGTCAACTATCTCGAAGTAGACCAAATGTTCTCTGCCCCTTTTCCCAATCCAGACTCTTACCAAATGAGAAGGATTATGACAAGCAGAACTCTCATCTTATTTTCATTTCTGGTTATATAAATAACATTGTCATTGAGCATAAGGAATCATATTTATTTTAATTCTGAAATAACCTGAAAAAGTAGTACAGTGGCTCTTTTACATCACATAACTTAGTAACTAGTCTAGTATTTGAAAGTCTATTTCATAGCATTAAATACTATGTCCCAATGTTCCAGCTGCATTTCAACAAAAAAGTACATAGAGTGTTACTAAGGTTTCAGTACATGATGTTGCATATATTCTTCTTTAAGGTTACCAAAAGATGATAGTACCATGTACAGAGTAATCTTTGAGTTAAATTCACTACCAGCAAAGGAAGATAAAATTTATAAAGTCAAAAATACTGAGTTAATTTATGCCTAATTGAGAGTTATGAAATAGGCTGCCCAAATAGCCTTAGAGTTGTATCTGGATTTTTGTGAGCCCTAGTGCTAAACAAATCATAGCACCATAAGTCCCTTACAGCAACTGTATTACCTCTTAAATATAAAAAGTAGATTTTATTCACATTGACATTGAAATGACCTTTTTACAAAATGCTTAGCCTTCAATTGATGTTTGACATTGTTATTGAACCATAATTACCTATAGTGATGTATTTCACCTAACCTTTCCCTTCCAGATCAATCCATTTTATTGGTCCACTGCTACATTCTTCTCCCTGTAGTGAATATAAGTATTCTAGAATTTCAGAGCTGCCACTTCGTGATTTTTCAGTTACTATGATTAAATTTCTCAGTTAAATTGATGGTCATTTTTTTTAAACTTCTGAATGGATCATTTAGAATTAAATGCTGCATAAGTCCCTGAATTTGAGAGTATACTTTTGGAGGATCTAAACCATAGAAATATGACGTCTTACACAGTAATCAGTGGAACATGTCTATGTCTCTATGGAGATGGATAGAGCAGGATTTACATTCAGAAGCAGAATGCAGAGTGCCATTTAATTCCAGACGACCAGTTCATCTTCCTCTATGGTGCATTCTGCTCCTCAGTGGAACCTTTTTAAATTACCCAGTCCAGCTTTAGTCACTCATCTTTTTCAATTTCCTTTCAGTGCTTGACTTTTGCTTTCCCCGAGATTACTGTAATGTGGTAGCTTAATATTTTTATACATTCAAATTATTTTATCCATCTGCAGCTTGTCTTTACCTAAGTGACTGTATCAACCTATACTTTCCCAGACTAATTATTGCTGCTATTATTCAAAGTCAAGTTCCTATCTCTTTTCATTTTCTTATAGTCTCAATCACAGCCATCTAACCTTATTCCAAAATTCCAAATGGTCTTTGTATTTTCCTTTTATTAAAAATGTGTTCCTTGTATTTGTAATTTTTAACTGCAGTACAAAGTCTTCGGGTAGCAAACTTTAATTGTGGTCTTATAGTTTCCAACTTAAGTGTCAAATGGAACACAAATGTTGAACTAAAAAGTCTTTCTGGATGAAGTGTTTCCACTTAATTTTACTAATATTAAATAAGTATACTAATTGTACTTTGAATTTGGAGGGTACTGATTTACAGTATATGATTTCAAATTTTTAGACTTTTTCTACCGGCAAAGGAAGATAAAATTTATAAAGTCAAAAATATTATAAGACACATTCTGGTAGACCTAATTGCAATTTAATTGCTTCTATAGTTTTTTTTATTATTATTATCCCACAGGAACGATTCTAACTCCAAATACAGAAAAGTGTTGGAGGAAGGAGTCCTGTTTATCCTGGGCTTCAGAAGATGCATAAAGTACTGACAGATATGCCAGGGTAAAGGCCTTCTAAGTCAGATGGAAACTCTCAAAGATGTTGCTTCTCTATTTTCAGAAAAAAAATGAGTGGGAATGCAATTTGATCTTCAGTGGTCACTGCTGTTAAATGGCTTTAAAAGCTTCCTAACCTTTGACAGACACATCACTCATCTCCAGTGTCAGCGACACAGAAACGGATTCCTGCTCCACAGTTTAACAAGACCTCTTAGGAGGCAAAAGAAGAAATCAAAAGAAAAAAAAAAAACTTAAAACTTAATCTGCCCTTAATCTCAATTTCACCTGTATTTGATGCATGATTTCTAAAACTGAGGAATATTTAATCTGAAAAATCTGTGTTAAGATGTGGAAATTAAATTTAAAAAATAACTTTCTGAAGACTAAGGACATGTTATTTATTTTGAAGTAATACAATTGATAAAGTTGTTTAAATATCAACATAGAAGGAACATCAATTAGAGATATTACTAAATCATATATAAATGGCAAAATCATATTAACAGTCACAAGGATAAAAAGGTCTAAACACTGTTAAGGTTAAATATTGTTCTCTACTATTTTTGCTATCAAAACCAGGCAATTCTATGTTGTAAAAGGCTTCTGAGTTAATTTAATCTCACTGCGTTATTGCATAATGGCTACACAATTTTCAGAATATTAGAATGATTCTGTCAGCAGTAGAATACATAATAGAACTTGGGAATTTTAGCTTCTAACTTGGCATCCTGTCCAATAGCCCCAAGAAACATATGTTATTACCTCTCATCCCTAATAAATCTGAAGTACAAATGTCTAAGGAGTGAATTTAGCACTTGGGAGGCTGAGACTAGAGGACCATGAGTTTGAGGCCAACCCAGACTGCAGAGTGAGGCCCTGTCCCAAAACTGCAAAATGAAAAAAAAATTTTTTTTCTTATGAGAAGGTCTTTGCATATGACATGAATAATGTTACATCAACTTTTGATATTTTTGCATTGCAAATATATAACAAATATTGGATATTATGAACTGAATGTTTATTTTTCTATCCCTTTTGGCTATCATCTTTTCTCTTTGCCTTAAGTAAGAGGCAATGACTTCTGAAATAGTTCACTGACAATAAAATTTTCTAAGGATATGGTACATAGATAAACAAGAACATAGTCTCCCAGCTGCATACACATGCCTCGCATGAGACCTGTCTACATGGGTCTCTGTGCTCTTGGAAACAACAGCCTTGCAAGGAGCTGGCCTTGTGTATGAGGACAACTATCTACCTAATTGTGCAAAATCCTATACAAGTAAATGCACAGTAAAGCAAAACTAAAATCAAGAAAATCAAAATTTACTGGCTCTCAGATCACTTTGAAGTTTGAAAAAACAGAAGTAAATAAAACAACAAAAACAACAATAAAAATCAGAACATTGATCTCCATTCACTGAATGCTCACCAATCACTTAGAATTATGTTAAGTTCTTTACATGTGTCATCTTGATTTTTTAATTACCACAAGAAGCAGACATTTTTCCCCACTGAAAGTGAGAAGCTGTCCAAAATTCTGATAGATGCATATGTAAGAGAGTATATGTATGTCCAAATTTGGAATCTTTTTGATACAGCTTATTCAACAA
>PVJX010028844.1:0-23487 GCA_004027295.1 Dolichotis patagonum | reverse complement strand
AACTTCAAGAGGAAGAGATAACAATCTTAAATATATATGCACCAAATTCCAGAGCACCCAGCTATAGAAAGCAAATACTAACAGGAATGAAAAATCAAATAAGCAATAATACAATTATAACAGGAGACTGTAACACACCGTTGACCCAAAGGGACAGATCAACTAGACAGAAAATCAGCAAAGACATAACAGAACTGAATCACACCTGTGAACAAATGGACTTGATAGATGTATACAGAGTGTTCCATCCAACAACATCAGAATACATCTTCTTCTCAGCATTATATGGGACATTCTCTAAAATAGACCATATACTAGCCCACAGAATATAATTAAGTAAATGCAAAAGAATTGAAATTATTCCATGCATGTTATCGGATCATAGTGCTGTGAAACTAGAAATTAAAGATAAAAGAATTTGCAGAAAACCTACAAACACATGGAAACTGAATAATACACTCCTGAGCAATCAGTGGGTCACAGAGGAAATTAAAGAAGAAATTAAACAATATTTACAAGTAAATGAAAATACAGACACAACTTACCAGATTTTGTGGGATGCAATGAAAGCAGTCCTCAGAGGAAAATTTATTGCATTGAGTCCCCACATCAGTTAGACAGAACAAACACAAATAAACAACTTGATGCTACAACTCAAACATCTAGAAAAAGAAGAGCAAGCCAAGCCCAAAGCCAAAAGAAGGAAATTATAAAGATTAGAGCAGAAATTAATGCAATAGAGACTAAGAAAGCAGTACAAAGGATCAATGAATCAAAGAGTTGGTTCTTTGAAAGAATAAATAAAATTGATAAGCCCCTGGCCAACCTTATTAAAAAAAGGAAAGAAAAAACTCAAATTCATGCAATAAGAATGAAAAAGGTGAAATTACTACAGACTCAGTGGAAATACAGAAGATCATAAACACCTACTTTGAAAACCTCTACTCTCATAGGTTCGATAACACTGAAGAAATAGACAAATTCCTAGATACATATGAACTACCAAAGCTGGATCAGGAAGATGTAAAACTGCTGCATAACCCAATTTCTATTACTGAAATTGAAAATATAATTAAGTCCTTGCCTACAAAGAAGAGTCCAGGCCCAGATGGATTCACTGCAGAATTCTACAAGAAATACAAAGAAGACTTAACTCCAACACTTCTGAAACTCTTCAATGAAATTGAAAGGGAAGCAATTCTGCCTAAGTCATTCCTGGAAGCAAATATCACTCTAGTACCAAAACCAGAGAAAGACTCAACTAAAAAAGAGAACTATAGGCCAATCACCCTGATGAACATAGATGCAAAAATTCTCAATTAAAATATTGGCAAACAGGATGCAGCAAATCATCAAGAAGATTATACACCATGACCAAGTAGGATTCATCCCAGGAATGCAGGGATGGTTCAACATATGCAAAATAATAAATGTAATCCACCATAACAATAGAGCCAAAAGCAAGAACCACATGATCATCTGTATAGATGCAGAAAAAGCTTTTGATAAAGTCTAACACTCATTCATGATAAGAACCTTAACAGAGAATTGGAATAGAGGGTCTTTATCTCATTATGGTAAAGGCCATCTATGACAAACCAACAGCCAGCATCATATTGAATGGTCTAAAACTGAAAGCCTTTACCTTAAAATCAGGCACAAGACAAGGATGTCCATTATCACCACTGCTATTCAGTGGTGATAATGGCTAGTACTGGAAATACTAGCCAGAGCAATAAGACAGGAAAGAGAAATAAGAGGAGTAAAGATAGGAAAAGAGGAAGTTAAATTATTATTATTTGCAGATGACATGATACTTTACATAGAAGACCCCCAAAACTCTATTGAAAGACTCCTAGATATAATTAACAAATTCAGCAAGGTAGCCGGATACAAAGTCAATACACAAAAATCCATAGCATTTCTATACACTAACAACAAAACTACTGAGAGAGCAATAAGAGAAACTACACCCTTTACACTAGCATCCAAATAAATGAAATGCTTAGGAATCAATCTCATGAAAGAAGTAAAAGAGCTATACAGTGAATATTATAATACCCTGAAAAAGGAAATAGAAGAGGACCTCAGAAAATGGAAAGACATACCCTGTTCACGGATAGGAAGAACAAACATTGTAAAAATGGCCATTCTCCCAAAATTACTATACTGATTCATTACCATCCCAATCAAAATACCACTAACATACCTCATAGATCTAGAGAAATCACTCCTAAAATTCATCTGGAACCAGAAGAGACCTAGAATAGCAAAGGCAATTCTAAGCAACAAAGGCAAGGCAGGAGGCATCACAATCCCTGATTTGAAATTATACTACAAATCTACAGTGATAAAGTCAGTATGGTACTGGAATAGAAACAGACCCGAGGATCAGTTAATAGATTGGAAGATACAACCACAACTGCAAACTCACTCAACCACCTCATCTTTGATAAAGGGGCCAAACATGCTCGCTGTAAGAATGACAGTCTCTTTAACAAACGGTGCTGGAAAAATTGGCTGTCCATATGCAGAAGACTAAAACTAGACCCATGTCTATCACCATACACTAAACTAAAATCTAAATGGATCAAAGATCTAAATATTAAAACAGAAACACTAAAAGTTCTGGAAGACAAAGTAGGTAAAAACCTCAAAGATATAGGGGTAGGAAGAGAATTCATGAAGTAGAACTAAAGTACACGGGAAGTACTTCCCAGAATCAATAACTGGGACCACATCTTATTAAAGAGTTTCTGCATGTCAAAAGAGGTTTCCAGCAGAGTGAAAAGAAAACCCACAAATTGGGAAAAAATCTTCATGGACAGCGCCTCAGACAAAGGACTTCTGTCTAGAACTTATAAAGAATTTAAAAAAATCGGACTCTCGAAATTCAAAGACCCAATCCAAAAATGGGCATCTGAAATGAATACACAGTTCTCAGATGAAGAAATATGAATGGCAAATAAATACATGAAAAAATGTTCATCATCATTAGTCATGAGAGAAATGCAAATTAAAACCACACTGAGATTCCATCTCACACCAGAAAGAATGGCCAAGATAGAAATCACTACCAACAACAAGTGTTGGAGAGGATGTGGGGAAAAAGGAACTCTTCTGCACTGTTGGTGGGAGTGTCAACTGGTTCAATCACTGTGGAGGTCAGTCTGGAGATTCCTCAAAAAGCTGGGTTTGGAAGTCCCATTTGACCCAGCTATTCTGCTTCTGGGCATATTCCAAGAAGAGCTGAAAACATCATACCACAGTGATATATGTGCACCCATGTTTATAGCAGCACAATTTGCAATAGCCAGATCTTGGAAGCAACCTAAGTGCCCATCAACTGGGGAATAGATAAAAAAATTTGTGGCATTTTTATACAATGGAGTACTACTCAGCTATAAAGAATGATCACATCGAGATAGTTATAAATAAATGGACATGACTTGAGACTATTCTCTTAAGTGAAATAAACCAAATTCACAATGGTAAATACCATATAGTCAAATGAGATTTGATAAGAGTGTATAAGACTTTATGGTAGCATGAGTCCCCATCTCATAGCTTTGAAATCTTTCAAAGTTTTCAATCATCAGTTGGAATGGTTTTATCCTGTTTTGTTTGACTATATCATATGTGATGATATGAACAGCTGTTTTGAAGAAAACATTATGACAGCTATTGCTGATTTAATATCATCCTTCTTAGAAGTCCTACCATGCTTTTTTTTTTCTACTACCATTGGTTCTATCTATCACATTGTGTCTTACTGGAACTTGAATACGTATGATACTTCAAACTAAATTTTTTTTATCGAAAATGAGATATTATAGTACCCCTTGATCATTTTCTGTTATTTGGTTCAGAAAGCCCTGTAGTTCTTTCACTCTATGCATGGCTTTATACTATTGTGTTATTTTTGATATTATTGTGTTTGAAACTATGCTCAACTATAGCAGAGTAAGAGATATGGTGTTAGCTACTGTTGATGTCGAGTTGTCTTAATGTAAAGTACTGTGTTGCCTGTGTTGTCCTGTTCTGATCTGCTCTGTACTGCCCCCTTTTGTTTTACTCTCTTTCAAATTAAAAAAAAATAAAAATTAAAATAAAAAAAGAAAAGAAAAAATTAGAATCAATTAGTGATTCTAGATATATCTGATATGCCAATATTAAAGAGTAGATAATTGTATATAGAAAAAGATTTGCTTTCAAAGATGAGTCAGACATGATCTACATATATGCTTATAGAATAAAAAATTTTCATCAGATATGAAAATATTTGAATTGGGCTGGGGATTTCACTCAGTGGCATAAGTGCCTACCTGGCAAGTGCGAGGTCGTGAGTTCAATCCCCAGTACCACAAAAAAAAAAAAAAAAAGAAAATATTTGAATCACTAAATCAAATGCTACACATATAAAGCAAGGTAGAACTCTCTTCTAGCTATACAACCCAATTATTCAACAGAAAGAAATTCATTTTTAGTTTGAGTAAAGCTAGTATTAATAAGCAATTATTGATATATGCAAAATGATATATAGAAGTAAAAAAATTAATAACTCCATTCAACATAGAGAACTAACACTGAACAAATCCAGTTATAGAATATATATTTCTAATTACATAATGTTTGAATTTTGCAAACAAAAGCAGTGTCTGTTCAGAAATAATTCTGAAATATAAAGATAACATAAAGCAATGTAAAGAAAAAAATAGAATACATAGTGTCAGTGTATATTGAAAGAATTAGAACTGATGAAATATTCCAACAATAAAACCAGATGTAATCAATAAACTGCCAAATATACACTCACATTGCTAACATTAAAAAATGCACATTTTAGTAGGTCATACCAAGTACTCTAAAATAATTATGTGTGTAATTTTTTTCTTTTTTAAGTACCAGAGATTGAACTCAGGACTTTGCGCTTGTCAAGTAAATAGGCCTCTGTGCCACTGAGCTGTATCCCCGATCCCCTAATTTGTAATGACTTCTAACATCTACTCAGATTTACATATATATATGCTTTTGAGAGGAGTTCCAATTTATAAAGTAAGTATAAATAAATATTGCAATGCATTTAGAAGATTTGGCATCCTTTATAAACTGTGTAGTCACATATGAATTACTCTGGTACACATAAAATAAGAACTACTCAGTTGTATAAAACAAAATTAATATATCTGTAATAGAACATACAAAAGAGCTTACTGCAGAAGAGATGACAGCAGGCTGGAGACAGCAGAATTCATGAGACCAGACAGGTACTTGCATACAGGGAACGAACAAAATCCTAACCCAAGGAACACAGCTTGAAGCAGAAGCTCATCAGATGAAATCCAGTGGTCACGGGGGTGTTTGGACCAAGAATCAGGGCACTCTTCCATGGTCCCCCAAGTGCAGCGGAGCTCTGTGCCTGTGTTCTCCCCTGCCTAAGTACTTGTGAAAGCAAGTGTCTTCCGGTGACAGCTTTGGAGAAACAGGCATTTTCCAAATGCATAGCTACAAATCAGGTAGAAGGAGAAGAGATATGTTGGCACACAAGTATCACATCTAGTATGGCAGTTGCAGTTGAAATCACCATCAGATTAAGTGTAGGGTAATCCACTGTCATTCTTCAAGATTCATCTGCTTCTACACATAGGTAATAAAAGAGTTGAGTGAGGATGTGGTACACCACCACCAACGCACCACTAAAGTCTTTGATGATTGCACTAATTTCTGCAATCCTCTGAGTCCCATGTTGGTTTTCACTTATTATTTTCCCTGATAGATGTAACTCAAATGGCTTCCATTTAGCTTTTCCTAACTTAATAGATCCCACACTAGAGGTTAATAAGCCAATATTATGAGTCTATCGAGTACTAATTAGACTTGTACAATTATACATTCTGGAACTGGAGAAATAACCATGGCATGAATTCAAAGATGTAGTGGACCCACTGCAGGTCACCCCTAAGCTAAAAGTCCATTAATCATGTGACCTCGCTAGACTCCCACTCTTACTAGTAGTGTACAATACTTTTTTTATTTCTTTGAAACAAGGTCTCACTGTGTAGCCCAGGCTATCCTCAATATCATGGTGGTCCTCTTGATAGCCTCCAGAGCGCTAGAATTAAAGGTCTGTGCCACCATATCCAGTAACAATGTTTGGATGAACTAAAACCAGTAGTAGTTCAGAAACAAAATCCCAATAGTCCCTACAGTCTGATCACATGCTTTTTTCCCTCATGTACCGTCACCTTAATAAATGTCTGTAGGGCTCTTTGAGGAAAGGGGAGAGAAAGATGAACACTATGTTTTTGGTAGTCTCAAGGTCTTTCCTCAAGGGACCTGACATCCCTGTCACCTACAGAGTTTTGGATCTACACACTGGCTCAAGCATGGGAATTTGTTGTGGGTCCCTAATTCCCTGTTTCTGCAATTTGAGGCTGTTTGCTTTTTTTTTTCCCTCTGCAAGAAGAGCTCTATTAGGTTTTAGATGTTTTTGCCTCTGTCTTCTGATAAGATCCTTTCAATTATATCAGAGTGAGGGAGGTCACAGTGGGACTGATTAAACACCCAGTTTCCTGCTGATCTTTGGAGAAATTTTCTAGATCTCTGCCCCTTCCCTCTATGATAATCCCTGCAGCTCTTTATATCTAATTTTCTTATGCATTTCCAAGTAAGCGTGCTCTGTTACATCTTCTCACACCGCTGGCCCCATGCAGAACTACATGTATTAAACTGCGTCCACTCCTCTACAGGTTCTATGCAGCCCGTCAATTTAGTGGTGTGTAGGGCTCAATTAAGGAAGGCTTTTCTGATAGCAAGTCAGTAGCATTTGGAGGTTGTCAGTGGGGAACTGACACAGACAGAGCTCAGTAGAATCTAGTGGGCAGTGGAATAGATCCTACACAAATGCCAAACTTTAAAGCATTGGAGGGGCGAGTGGTGGCTGGGATATCACACAGGCATAGACCTTGGCAACATTTGAAGGGGCAGTAGGACGGACAGCCCCCACTTGAACTGGCCCAGTGTCTTTTTTCCATGCCTAGATCATAGAATCCACAATGATCAGGCACCCTTGCTACTCACTCTTCCACAGATTCCTTGGTGCCTAATTCTGAGTCCCTAACCAGGACTGTGTCTTTGTTCTTTTCTGTCGTTAGGCCTGCACTGGTTCTAACTGGATCAGCTCTTCTAAATGATTCTCTAGCCCACACTTTTCTTAGGGTCCTAATCTGAGGAGTCCCTTTCTTGTGGCTGTCTGTCTCACTGAGGTCAGTTTTACAGTGGGAAGGAAACGAAGACGGGGTCCCTAGGCAGTAACTGATGGGCTGAGGGCTGACTGCTGCGGCCCTGCAGTCACTGCTGTGTTTGGCCTCTGCCCTCATGGGGTAGATTCTGTCCCCAGGTGGCATGTCTGTGAGCAGTGTAGAGAGGCAGCCTTAGTTGTTTCTCTAATCATCCTAATGCTGAGATCATCTGGTCAGCTTTTCCCTCAACTTACCTTTTGCATTCAGGTTTTTCAAGTACCTGCCACTCGTGGTGAGGTTTTCTGAGAGTTTCAGGAGCATTGGCTGCCTCTAGGCTGCCATGATGCTTCTTCTATTATATCTCTCTTTGTTCTTCATTTCTAAAATTTTGTCTTTATCTTCCCTATTTTGTGAACTTTCTATTCCTGCTGCATAGAATTGTCCCACATTAATTTATAAAATATATTTATTATTAAAATTTTAATTTGTAGGTCTTTTCCCATTCCTGTATTTTGGTTTATGCATATATATAATCTGATTAGTGTCTTTCTTAACTTGTGAATTATCCAGTCTTGTATTTTGGCACATAAGGAAAATTTGCTGACCTGCTATCTTGCATACCTGGTAATGGAGAATGGAAAAGGCATTAAGTTGTATAAAAGTTTGGAGCTCTATGAATTAGTTGATCAGGATGTAAAAATGTGCTAATAAAAACCCCTCTCCTCTTTACTATCCCATCAGGGAGCCAATCTGTTCATGCATGAACATTGAGCCAATTCCAGAGGAGCAGGAAAGCCCTGCGACTTGATATGCTGATGTATGAGGTTTGAATGAGGAGTCCCGTACCCACTACCAAGTGATCGATCTCATCTCCTTTTTAGAGTCCTCCATCCCCATAGGGAGTTTTCTTTTTCCTTTTCTTTTCTTTTCTTTTCTTTTCTTTTCTTTTCTTTTCTTTTCTTTTCTTTTCTTTTCTTTTTTTTCTTAGTTGTATTTTCTTTTCCTGCCATGAGTACAAATTGGCAGGGCATTTAATATTTTCAGCAGGGCATGCTGGTGTACTACTGTAATTCTAGCATTCAGGAGGCTGAGGTAGGAGGATCGTTGGGAGTTTAAGGCCAGACTGAACTGAATAGTGAAACACCGTCTCAAAAAGACAAAAAAATTATTTATTTTTATTATTGCATGTTCAGATGAAAGAATAGTGATGATGACTTTTGGGAATACTGGTCACAAGTAACACATCCTGCTATTTTTCCAAACTCTTCCCAGTGTTTTACAGCTTAGAGCATAGTGCCACACGCACTAGTCAGCCTGGTGGACGCTGCTCATCTCTGCACAAAAGATCAGTCATAGATTTTCCCCAAATCACAACAGTAGAACTTTACTCTCTTAAAAACAATGCCATCTTCTCTACCCCATTTATAATACTTTTTTTCTCCCTATTTCTTTACAATTTTTATGTCATTGCTCAAAACCTCTCCTCTTCTGTTTTTTTCTTCAGATTTGAACATCATGGGTGGCAGCCCATTGTCTGTGATGCCTTTGTTGGATTGTTTAATAATTTTTGGAAGTTTGAGGCATGCTTTTAAGCCTACCTAACTTGATCTCAGTGATTTTTGAGAGCTAGGATTTTGAATTCTCATATCATCCTTGTATTACCAGGAATATGTTTTAGAAGTTTCTCTTTGCATTCAAATATTGGTATTACTTTTCTGTCTCCCTGTAGATAGTTTTATGAATGGCTTTTGTATTAATATTTATTTCAGAGGCCTAGCAATTTTATTGTTGTCATCAAGAAATATTTTAAATAAGCTACCAAACTGATGATTTAAAAGATAAAATAATCTGCTACTAAAAATTGAGAAGTTAAAATACACTGAAAAAAACTTCAAATACATAAATATTTCCTACAAATCACCATAAAATGGTTATTTGTGGGTGAAATCTGAGTTCAGTGTCTGTAGAAAAAGAAACAATGTGGAAAAGTGATTTAATGCATATCCCAGAGTATGTGTCCTCATTATTATGCAAATAATATATTCTGCTGATGAAATGTTCAGAGTACTAGATAATGCACAATCACAGATAAGCTACCTAGTTATAACCTTTCATTAAACGATGCTGAATTAGAGATAACTTACAGCACATCTTACATTTCCTTAATATTTCCAAATATGTTTTACTGTAAGGATGTTATAAACAGTCATGATAATAAGAACATACTTTAAACTCAGGTAGAAGTTATAATAGACTCAAGGATAAGATAGTATTTCATATAATAGAATCCTAAGTGTTTTACACAGCTGTTAAACAAAATTTCTGATTAATTATATATTTGAGTAATGAGGAACTATCCATTTAACAGCTACTTTAACTGTGTGTAGAATAACTGATAAAAATAAAGTAACGGGCACAGGAATTACTAAATACTTAAGAACATAAAATTTATTTAGGCAGACAATATCATCTTTCTAGAAAACAATAGATGAAAATTATAATATGTGTTATAATTTAGAAAATAATAGTAAGTACGAAGAGTGTTATTATATTTAGGTACTATATTGGGATACAAGGTTTTGAATTAAAATTCAAATGTAAATATCATAAAATATTTGATTTTGAGTCTTTTAGTTATCACAATATGTGTAAATAATAGTATGGAACTTGCAACTTTACTGGTTCCTAAGTTTAAGGTTTGGATTCTAAAATACATAACATGCTTTCAATATAGTTAAAGTATTTTGACTAAAATCACTAATTGCATTTCTCTCTCCTCTCTCTCCTCTCTCTTTTATCCCTCTCTCTCTCTCTCTCTGTCCCTCATACATAGACCTACATCATCAGTGTACATAGATAAAAAATTGATACACATATCTTTATAATTTTTATAACAGAGAAATTAATGTTTGAAAATGATTTGATGAAAATATGCACAGAAAGGAAGAAAATCACATCTCAAATCACATCTCAAAGAGATGTTCAACTAATTTAGTTGCGACAAAATTAGTGTGCCAAATACAAGCTCAAAGAACGAGGTTTTTAAAGGATGTTGCTTAGTGTTGTAGGCATAAGGTTGAGAGAGTCACACAAAATTGGATGAAGCTTGTCCAAGACCTCAAACAGAATAGAAAACATGTTTTTTTTTTTTTTGGTACTAAGAATTAACTCAGGACCTTGTGCTTTCCGGGCAGGTACTTGTGCTGAGCTATATCCCTAGAAAAACTTCTAAAACCATAGAAACTAACTGATTATCAAAAAATATATAAACTTTGCTCTCCATGGATATAGTAAATTTAAATTTTTACATGTAAATTACATGCAAATTTCTTTTGCAGAGATAAAACACTGTTCTTTTGGCACACATGGAGTAAAACCTATAGGAACAGTATACCAAACATGTGTTTGCATCTCTGCTCATCATTCATTTAAACATTATGTTGCCTTTTATTAGCTCTGAAACTTGGACAAGTTACTTAAGTTTGTAAAGTTAGATGAAGTCTATAAAGTTAAATCTCTGACTGTAGCTTTCCAACCTATTATGGTATCAGTACATACTGCACCATTGTTTGGTTCTGTGTTTTCCCCAGTACTATACAAAATTACTAAAGCAATATACCAGGGTATATCCCATGTGCTAATAAGGAAGCCTTTCCATCAGGGTCCATTGATGAGTTCTGTATGACCTTTCCTCTGTTGTCCAGTCACTTGCTGATTCTATAAATGTGATACTGAAAGCTCAAAGATCACTAAGATTTTTAGTGAGCATTTTCAAATAAAGACAGCATCTTCTTCAGTCTTTAGTCTTTAGTGATTAAAAACAGGACTGCTTCTGAATAATGGCAGCAGGGGGATTTTCTTATTGTGTGAGCATGACATACTGCACTTCATGTAGGCCTAGCTGGCATAATTCAGTTACTAATGGTGGCCTCTTGGAATCACGAGACATGGTAAAAACAAGATGTATAATGCCACTGGAAATTTAATACAGCATACTGTTTTACAGTAGACATTTTTATAAGGAGTCCTCTTTAAAACAATGAGAAAGTGCAGTAAAGTAAATACATCATCCACTAACACAGTCATTTAATATCATTATCAAGTATTTGTACTGTATATTTTTGCATATGCTATACTTGTTACACATATAAGTGTAATGGGCTTTTATACCAGCATTATTGTAGGCACAGAAGTAATATATGCTGCTGTGATATGATGTCTAAGAGGTCTATAAGTGACAGTAAAGTTTCAACTTCATTAAAGTCTATGGGACCTTTTTTAAAAAAATCTTTCAGCTTTGTGACTTACGTCATTATCTTAAAGGGGTCTCAGCTGAACCACACATCCAAAAAGCAAACCTTTTCCTATAAGCAATATTCCATCTTCTATATACTAACTAAGGCACTTTCTGGTGCTAGTATATTTCATCTAGTTACTCTTTCTACAATGAATTATCTCCCCAGAGAGTCTTCAGTCTTTAATGTATATACTTTGCCATTTCACTGATATACAAACATGTTGCAAGTTTTGTGACTATCAGTGACATTTTTATATTGTTTCTGGCTTTTCACTCTAATATGTAATGGGTAAATGAATATCTCCACTTCTAAAGCTTTTCACTTGCATTGGTTTATTACTCTGGGATCACTTCCCAGAAATGGTATTACTTTTTCAAATAATATGAATATATTTATGGCTTCAGATACTTATTGGTGACTGCTTAAAAAAAGCAATGTGTATAAATTTACAGTTCCTCTAAAAGTCTAAGAATTGAGCCAATTTCATTGCCTATACACCATCACTGGGTACATGAAACAAAACCAAAAAGACAAGTTTAACATACTGAGATTTAGCACAATGAAAATAAATTTGAATAAAGGTTAATATCATTTCTACCAAATTACAATACCAATATTATCTCAAAAACTAGAAAAAATATGACTATATCAATAAACTTAGAAAATATTGGAAATTTGTCAAAATTTACAAGTAAAACATCAACTCTAAAACATTGTAAAATGAATCATTACAAATATAAAATTATCATGCTATATAGTCTCAAGGATATCATAATTTTTTAAAAAATAAAACTATTCATGGCAGTAAAACTATTGCTACTAAGATTAATTAGCATCCATTCATCATTAACTTCAATAACCACAAATATAATAAAATGGAATATAAAGTATAATACTTTTTATAATGAATAACCTGTTGCAACTCAATATAGAACCGCAGATAATTAAGTTAGCATTACATATTTAGGGATAACCAATAGGAAGTTTCATCCATTACTGACTTACTTTGAATGTGAGCAATTATGCAGCATTTGTGCATTTTGTTTTAAATATAACCATGACAATGGCTATATTTTCTTGCAATTTGAATTTTTTGAGGGGGGAGGTACCAGGGCTTGAACTCAGGACCTCGTGCTTGCCACGCAGGCGCTGTGCTGCTGAGCTGTATCCCCGTCCCATGGCTATATTTTCTTAAATGAGAGAGAAAATGTCAAATTAAGATTACTGAATTTGCCTTCCTCTTCTTCCTAGAATAACCAGAAAAAGTATCTATAGTCACATAAGGAAGGTATTTGCTCATCAAATACGCTCATATTTTCAGGTGTTTTGTTTATTGGAGACTACAGATATTCTTAGGATTCATCAATATCATCCAACAATTAGCTCCTTTTGAGGCTTATTAAATCTAAACACAAATACCATGATGAATCTAACTTGTATTGTTCTTCTCACCTCTATAATAAGTTTCTGGCTCACCATTGTATAATTGAAGATAACAGTAGGGCCAATAATCTTGTGCAGAGAAAAGAGTTCTGTAAAAATATTGCTAGACAAACGCTTCTGATATAGCACATAAATAGTCATCTCTGAGACCAAAAATATGGGCTTGTTTCTGTATTTTAATACTGATATTTTGATTACTTGAAAAAGGTACTTAATGATTCCTGAAGTATTCGTTAAATTATTAAATTGCATGCTACTTTTACTTCCGAATCCTATCACACATTTGATTTGTGCATGCATGTCTGTATGTGTGTGTCTGTATTAATTGAACATTGGAGTTAATATATATCAGCCAAAATATAAAGATTCAAATTTAAGGGCTGACATCTATTCATAGTATATATCTTATTTCATGTCACAAATGCTTCATAACTAATTCTTATCAATTTTATCATTATTGTCATTGTAAGTTTTGTTAATAATATTTCTGGCTCACAAGATAGAAATGAGAAAACTTTTTGTGATGAATGTATCAAGAAACAAACACCATTAGACTGTTTAGAAGGAGGGATAAGTTAACTACAGGAGGGAATGAATATAAAATTTGTTCCACTGTAATACTAACTTTACTGCATATGTATCTCATACCATCAATCGATAAATATACACAATTCAATTTAAATTTTGAGAACAAACATTATTTGCTTAAAATTATGTATTATTGACATCAGGGATACTATTTTGGCAACATATTGTTTCCTATTATCATAATGACACTTTTAATTTAGACTTACAAATTGCTTCATCTAATTAAATCATTAGAGCTTTACTATGTAAGGGATTTTTGAATTAAATTAGAAAGTTCCAGTAACTTCAATTTAGTCTGAAAAAAAAAACAGGATCCCATATCAAGCTGGAAATAGTTGAGTATAATTTAGTTTTCCATTTTGTTTCAATTTTGGGCCAGCCACCAAATTTATATTGATTAGGAAGGTTTCATAATGCTCTTACTCATCAGCTTTCACATCACTGCCTCTTAGATATCAATGGAGAAAATGTTCCAACTGGAATGTTTTTATGGCTCATTTGAAACCATGAGCAAAGTTAAACAGAAGTTGTGAGATTTAGCTTTTTCCCAAGGGAAAAAAATGTTAAAGATAGTATATAGAAACAGATGGTTGAGATTGGTTAAGAGAAATAAGTAATCATCACAGGGATAGAAAAGAAGAAATGAGCTAGACATTAAAATCTTCAAACAATGAGTTGAAATGACCCCACATTCTGGAAAAAAACTAAAACAAATAGAATAAGCAGACTTAATGCTCTTACTAGCATGAGCACTGTATAAACTGAAGGTGTAGAGCATAAATACAGTGAGTGCATGAACACAGAAGAGGTGGTAAGGAGTAAGGAGAGTCACTACTCCCCTCTAGGCACTAAGATATGTGAATGTTGGAAAATGGAAATAAAAAGTCAGACAGAAAACAAACTACAGGACACAGCACCTTCAGAGATTGAAAATAAAAAAAACTGTATCAGTGACTAAAATGTATTTTAGTCACAGTGACTAAAATGAATTTCAGTAGAAGAGCTCCTGAATAGGAGCAGGGTGAGAAATTGAGGTAGAATAGGAGATTACAGACCTGAATAGTTTTTAATCCGCAGAAGAGGAAGACACTGAGAAAATGATAATAATTATAATGATAATTAGTGACTCCATATTCATACTGAACCACTATGTTTTTTCAATTATTAATACCTAACTCATTATTTTCTACATCATTTCCATTTAGTCTTGATAGCTGAATATTCAAAATTTAGATTTTTTCTATTGTAAAATTTATTTTCTTCTTTTTAGCTATCATTTTTGGCCATAATAAGCCCAAGACTCATCAAATAAGATTAGAAATAGAACATGTTACTATATTATCAAAATCCAATATAATTCCAACTTTAACATAATATGAGTATATATTATACATGCAAGGATAATTAAAATAGTTTGATATTTGGATTTCTTTTGCTAATTATGAGCATATTTACTATATATTTTACTCAGAATTTAAACCTAGCTTATACAAAAAGTATGAGTTCAACTATTTGATTTCAAACTATGCTACAAACTTATACTCATCAAAACAGTATGATCCCATTATAAAAACAGACATGCATCACAATGGAACAGAATAGAGACCCCCAAAACACTCCCTTTCATTTATAAGAATGTGGATCTCTACAAAGTCCCAAAGAAAGTCAGAGAATGTACTGCCTTTGTAATAAATTGTGCTTAGAACACTGGATACTCACATACAGAAAATTAAAATTTGAGTCTTGTCTCTCACATTCTACAAAGTGAAACTCAGTATAGATTAAAGACCGAATTTGTTTTATTTAAGACACTAAACTATAAAATAACTACATCACAACATAAGAGAATCATTAGTATAGGCAATTATTTTGAAGACAAAAATCTAAAAATGCACAAAACAAAAGCAAATGCAAGCAAGCAAACAAACAAAAAGCAATACTAGGCAAATGAGATTATATAAATCTGAGAAGCTTCCACATCACAGAGGAAACAATCAACTAAATAAAGAGACAACCTGAATAAAGAGAAAATTATAGAACTGACAGGGGAATATCTACAATGTATATGAATATTTAAAAGCTCACCCAAAGCACAATAATATAATGAAAATAGGCAGAGCATATGAATAGATACTTCTCAAAAGAAGATTTTCAAATGGCCAATAAGTTCATGAATGAATTTTCAACTTCATTATACATAAGATAAATACAGGTTGGAAACACAATGAGACACCCTCTTACATAAGTTAGAATCATGATTCTCAGAAACATAAAACACAAAAATAGCTGAGAAGAAGGTGATTACTTTCCCACTATGATTATAATCATTATGTACTGCAAATATGGAATATTTTTTAAAATTAAAAAATAGAATACAAGAAATAAAAGAAAAGTGACCTAAAGGAACTGTCATACACTGTTAGTAATGTAATATAATGCATCATGATGGAAGCCAGTGTGGAGTTTCTTCAACAAACTAAAGATAGAGCAATCGTTTGATCCAGATATTCTACATCTCAGAAGAAACTCCAAGAATATAACATCACCATATCAAACAGACACCTACACCACCATTTTTATTACAACACCATTCACAACAGGTAAGATAAGATATTACTCTAGATAACTATCAGTGGATGAATTGAAAAACAAGACATCAAACACACACAAACACAAGCTTGTATGTGTATTCACACACTCACATAGGAATACTATCAGTCATAAAAATAAAATGATGTGCTATAATCAGCAAGAAAGTAGATGTGAAATCAATCAGACGTGAACAGACAAACTCTACATGTTCTTTTTCATATGTTTACTAAGAACAGTGATCTCTAGTATAAAATAGTAACTATCCAATCTGGAAAGAATGAGGGAGGAAAGGTTGGTGAGAGGTTATACCATTCCATATAGTTAGCTAGGAGCAGTAAGTTTTAGTGTCCTACAGAAACAATGAAGGGACTATAGGTCAAAATATTCTATTTGTACTTCAGTGAATAATTAGAAGAAAAACCTCAAAACCTGCAAGCATTAAAGAATCTAAAAGGGCAAGAAATGGTAATTACCCTCACATAATCAAAGCATATTGCAAACGTGTGCTGAAATATCCTATTTATCTCATATTATGTGCAATAATTATATTTTAAAATTATAAAACATGTTTCAGGACACATAAGTAATAACAACTTGATCAAACATAGTATATATACTTATTAAGATATACTATGTCCAATAAAGTTGTGCAATTAAAATTATTATAAATTAATAAGCAAATTAAGTGCTTACAAATACCAACAGAATTAACATAGTTAAATGTAATAATTAAATAGAATATAAAATTAATAAGCATATTTCAAAATCTTAAAAATTACTTTTAAAATATATTAGATTTAAAAATTAATAATATAGGTAATTATAAATAAGTGATATAAAATAAGTGCTTATGAATATATAAATATATATATTATATATATATCAAATTACATCTATTTTATTTGGCCATTGGTAGAGATGCCAGCTGGGATTCACCTCTTGGCTAACAGCCCAAGTTAATAATATTTATTTATTATTTTTGCTACAGTGTCAGAAACAGGAAACCTGGGAACTGAATCTAGACCCTAGACCTAAATTTAGCTCTTCCTTAGCCATCACAATATTTAACAAAAAGACACTTCTGAAGCCTACATTTTGGCATCTTATAGCCAGATGCTCCCTTGATGCAGGTGTTCATCTGCCCTCCTGTTCACCTCAGGCCACTTCTCCCTCAGCTGCCTGGCCCCTGAGATCCTGGTCTCAAGGGTAGAAGCAGCAGGTGACACCGTGTGTACCCCTTCAGCTAAGCCTTGGCACATCAGCTCTCCTCGGAGGAGACAGCTCAGTTTCTTCCCTGTGAGGAACACATTTCTTAGGGAATGCTGTTTTGCTTTTATTTCTATATTCTTATTTGTTTGTTTTTCTCTGCATAAGGTTATTTTTGTTCTCTGTTTCTTTCCTTCCTTTTATCTTTCTTTCATGACTCATATCTCTAAAATGGTTTTTTTGTTTATTTTCACTCATCCTCTTCCTCCCTTTTGTCAAATACCTCTCCTGATTTTATGAGTAAACACTGTCTCTTATCCTTAAGGTTCACATTGTTAGTCCTAGATTGTGTCTTCAAATCTTTCCCTCTTGCATCCCACAATTACTCAACACTTGGATGATCACTCTTCAGCCTCCAAAATTGCTTCTACTGTATTTAATCCCATTCATCTTTCCATCCTAGTCCCTATACCTCTTAACACTCCCCCCCACACAACAAGGTAACATCACTCTAATAAGCAGAAAATAACTGCATACAAGTTCCTGATAAGGGTGGATTATATTGCATAGCTTTAGAACTTTCTGTGGTTGAAAGTATCAGGCTAATAGCTATCACAGTTTGTTAGTAGACAGGCTGTGCTTGAGTGTAATGTTATTGCTAACTATATTACTTCAACTAGGATGTCATACCTGTTGTAATCACATTTTCTCCCTATATTGCAACACAGAAATTTTAAGAGGTCATAACCATCATCATAGTCCAGCACTAAAGGAATGAGCACTGAGTCAAATAGGTAGCAACTTCACACATAATATATTGAGAAGGTATGTTCTTTGGGTAAATATATGGACCAACAACAACGTACGACTAGAAGACGTCCTGAAGAACAGACATTTCCGAGGGAAACTTTGATAAAAGGCGTAAAGCTTATGTAATATTAGAAATCTACAGACATCAACACAGAAAACAAAGTGAAGAAGCAAAATGCCCAGCCTGCACAGGACAATCCAGAGCACAAAGAGCTAGGAAACTGGAAGCCAACCACTGGGAATTTCTGAAATGATAGTAGCAAAGGTGAAGAAACAAACGAAGAGGCTATAGAGAAAATAATCTCTAAGGTGCAAAAAAAATGATCAAAATGAATGACATTAAGAAAGACACATTAAAAAAAATTGGAGGAGCTCAGGAAAATGATGGAAATTATAAATGTCCAACATAAAAAGTAAATTGAATCTGAAGAGAAATCCAAGAGATAAAAAACTCCATGAAGTATGCACAGAAGATTGAATGAAAGTGAAGCTAAAATATCAGATTTAGAAGATAGGATTGCAACTAGAGACCAGGGAAAAAAATATATCTTAAAAACTCACATGAGACCACAAAAATCAATCCAACAGCTACAAACTGAAGTAAGAAAACAAAACAAAATCACAAAAAAATACACATAAATTTGGTTGGAGTCAGTGAGAAAGTTGGAGACATCAAAAAGCCATTAAATCTTGGGGCGACTGTTTGGGACTGGTAGGCCCGCCCTTCATCCACAGGGAACTGCCTGGAGACCAGCATTTGGGCCAGGTCTGTTTGGGCCTGTACCCCCACCCTTCACCCCCAGGAAGCCTCCCAGAAAGCAGCATTGCAGCCTGTCTCTTTGGGACCCGAACCTCTCGGACCCGCAGAGTGGCCTGGGCTGTTTGGAACAAAGTCTGTGCAGACCTGCATCTTGGTGAGACTGTTTGGGACTGATAGGCCCACCATCCACAGGGAACTGCCCAGAGACTGGCATCTGGGCCAGGTCTGTTTGGGCCCGTAGCCCCGCCCTTCACCCCCAGGAAGTCTCCCTGAAAGCAGCATCATGGCCTGTCTCTTTGCGACCCGAACATATCGGACCCACAGAATGGCCCAGGCTGTTTGGATTGGGAATATTGTGGAGACTGGATTCTTGGCCATGTCTGTTAGGGACCGGGAAGTTTGCAGAAACCAACATTCTGGCCTGACTCATTGGGACATGTAGGCCCACCCTTCACTCACAGGGAAACTCCTGGAGACATGCCTGGGACAAAGTACAGTGGCCTAGCCTGCCTGAGATTCCACAGGCTCTGGGATGACCACACCCAGCATTCGCCTTACAACGTAGGGAGCCAGGAGCCCACAGAGGGGAGTTAGGACTCTGTGAGGAAGCCAAGAGGCTGTGGGGGAGCCACTGTACTTCCAGGAACTGAGAGTGTAAGAGGTAATTCGTCACACATGCAGAGAAAGCTTTGGAACACCGCTCAAAGTAAGGAAATATAGAAAAATGACAAAAGGAAAGACCAAAAGGCAGGCTTAAAGCCCTAGCCCTCCCCAAGAAAGCTTAGAAGCCGTGTACATATAAGAAAAAAGAAGCCATACACCTGAAATGTCTGAAATGATATCAAATGAAATAAATATGCAAATATGGACAGCTATGGAGAAATTCAAACCAGAAATACTTGCCCAGGTAAAAGAAGAATTTATAAAAATAGTGAAAGAAATAATGAATGCATCCAGTGAAAGCACAGTTAAAAAATTAGAGGAACAAAGCAAACAGATAGAATCCCTGAAAGAACAATATAAGAAACAAACAGAATGCATAAAGCAGATTCAAAGAGATATATAGAGGAACTCAAAAATTGTATTGAAAGCTGTAAAAACTGCCTCAATGAAAGTGAAGATAGAATTTCAGACCTTGAAGATAAGATTGCAGCCAGTGAGCAGGAAAGACAAGATCTTTTAAAAATAACAAAGAATCAGGAAATAACAATTCAACACCTGCAAGATGATGCAAACAAAAATAACATACGATTAATAGGGATAAATGAAAAAGAAGGGAACAGCCCAAATGATATCAAGAGGATATTTACAGAAGTAATAGCTGAAAACTTCCCAAACATGAGAAGAGAAACAGACAACTGGATAAGTGAAGCATATAGAACTCCAAACAGCCATAACCAAAATAAAACTACACCTAGACACATAATAATCACCATCCCAGAAATCCAACATAAGAATAGAATGCTAAAAACTGTTAGAGAGAAAAGACAGATCACCTATAAAGGAAAACCTAACAGAATCACGGCAGACTTCTCACCACAAACAAGGAAATCAAGAAGAGCATGAAGTGAAGTATTTCAGATCCTAAAGGAATACCACTTCCAACCCAGACTGACATACCCTGAAAAACTGTCCTTCAAAATGGATGCAGAAATAAGATACTTCCATGACAAAAAACAGCTGAAGAACTCCATGAACACCAAACCAAACCTACAAAGAATACTGAAAGACATTCTAGATACACATGGGAGAAAACCACCAAGCAAGGCAGACAATTAAACAGAATGAAAAGCGAAAGACACAACAGCAGAAAGATAACATGTCAACAATAAACCAATATATAACAGTTACAACTATAAATGTAAATGGCCTCAACTCTCCAATCAAAAGAAACAGATTGGCAGAATGGATCAAGAAACAACATCCAACCATATTCTGTCTACAAGAAACCCATCTAACCCAAAAGGACACTCATAGACTGAAAGTCAAGGGATGGAAAACAATACTTCATGCAACAGGAAACCAAAAAAAAAAAAAAAAAAAAAAAGCAGGAGTAGCAATCCTGTTTGCAGACAATGTGAATTTCAAACCAAGAATGATCCAAAGAGATAAAGAAGGTCACTACATGCTAGTTAGGGGAAAACTTCAAGAGGAAGGGATAACAGTCTTAAATATATATGCACCAAATTCCAGAGCACCCAGCTATAGAAAGAAAATACTAACAGAAATGAAAAATCAAATAAGCAATAATACAATTATAACAGGAGACTTTAACACACCACTGACCCAAAGGGACAGATCAACTAGACAGAAAATCAGCAAAGACATAACAGAACTGAATCACACCTGTGAACAAATGGACCTGATAGATGTACAGAGTGTTCCACCCAACAACATCAGAATACATGTTCTCAGCAGTACATGGGACATTCTCTAAAATAGACCGTATACTAGCCCACAGAACATATTTAAGTAAATGCAAAAGAATTGAAATTATCCCATGCATGTTATCGGATCATACTGCTGTGAAACTAGAAATTAATGATAAAAGAAATTGCAAAAAACCTACAAACACATGGAAACTGAATAATACACTCCTGAGCAATCAGTGGGTCACAGAGGAAATTAAAGAAGAAATTAAACAATATTTACAAGTAAATGAAAATACAGACACAACTTATCGGATTTTGTGGGATGAAATGAAAGCAGTCCTCAGAGGAAAATTTATTGCATTGAGTCCCCACATCAGTAAGACAGAACGAACACAAATAAACAACCTGATGCTACAACTCAAACAGCTAGAAAAAGAAGAGCAAGCCAAGCCCAAAGCCAAAAGAAGGGAGGAAATTATAAAGATTAGAGCAGAAATTAATGCAATAGAGCCTACGAAAGCAGTACAAAGGATCAATGAATCAAAGAGTTGTTTCTTTGAAAGCATAAATAAAATTGATAGGCCCCTGGCCAAACTTATTTTAAAAAGGAAAGAAAAAACTGAAATTCATGCAATAAGAAATGAAAAAGGTGAAATTACTACAGACTCAGTGGAAATACAGAAGATCATCAACACCTACTTTGAAAACCTCTACTCTCATAGGTTCAATAACACTGAAGAAATAGACAAATTCCTAAATACATATGAACTACCAAAGCTGGATCAGGAAGATGTAAAACTGCTGAATAACCCCATTTCTATTACTGAAATTGAAAATGTAATTAAGTCCTTGCCTACAAAGAAGTGTCCAGGCCCAGATGGATTCACTGTAGAATTCTACAAGAAATACAAAGAAGACTTAACTCCAACACTCCTGAAACTCTTCAGTGAAATTGAAAGGGAAGCAATTCTGCCTAAATCATTCCTGGAAGCAAATATCACTCTATACCAAAACCAGAGAAAGACTCAACTAAAAAAGAGAACTATAGGCCAATCTCCCTGATGAACATAGATGCAAAAATTCTCAATAAAACATTGGCAAACAGGATGCAGCAAAGCATCAAGAAGATTATACACCATGACCAAGTAGGATTCGTCCCAGGAATGCAGGGATGGTTCAACATATGCAAAACAATAAATGTAACCCACCTTATCAATAGAGCCAAAGGGAAGAACCACATGATCATCTCTATAGATGCAAAAAAAGCTTTTGATAAAGTCCAACACTCATTCATGATAAGAACCTTAACAGAGAATTGGAATAGAGGGTCTTTATCTCAATATGGTAAAGGCCATCTATGACAAACCAACAGCCAGAATCATATTGAATGGTCAAAAACTGAAAGTATTTACCTTAAAATCAGGCAGAAGACAAGGATGTCCATTATCACCACTGCTATTCAACATAGTACTGGAAATACTAGCCAGAGCAATAGGACAGGAAAGAGAAATAAAAGGAGTAAAAATAGGAAAAGAGGAAGTTAAATTATCATTATTTGCAGATGACATGATACTTTACATAGAAGACCCCCAAAACTCTGTTGAAGACTCCTAAATATAATTAACAAATTCAGCAAAGTAGCCGGAACAAAGTCAATACACAAAAATCAATAGCATTTCTATACACTAACAACAAAAGTACTAAGAGAGCAATAAGAGAAACTACACCCTTTACACTAGCAATCAAAAAAGTGAAATACTTAGGAATTAATCTCATGAAATAAGTAAAAGAGCTACACAGTGAAAATTATAATACCCTGAAAAAGGAAATCGAAGAGGACCTCAGAAAATGGAAAGACATACCCTGTTCATGGATAGGAAGAACAAACATTGTAAAAATGGCCATTCTCCCAAAATTACTATACTGATTCAATGCCATCCCAATCAAAATACCACGAAAATACCTCATAGATCTAGATAAATCACTCCTAAAATTCATCTGGAACCAGAAGAGACCTAGAATAGCAAAGGCAATTCTAAGCAACAAAGGCAAGGCAGGAGGCATCACAATCCCTGATTTGAAATTATACTACAAAGCTACAGTGATAAAGTCAGTATGGTACTGGAATAGAAACAGACCCAAGGATCAGTGGAATAGATTGGAAGATACAACCACAA
>PVJX010028843.1:0-23497 GCA_004027295.1 Dolichotis patagonum | reverse complement strand
GCCATTACACCATTTCCATAGTTTAAAAAAATAAATTTAGGAGATTAGGCACACAATGTCAAAGTGGGTGTTGTAGGGACCAGCAGTGCTTTCTGGGTTCTTATTGTTCTGATCAGTGAATTGATAGGAACAGTTGTGAATGTGGAAGATTGACATTTGTTTAGGGCAAAAATATGAAGAAGAAAAAAGAAAGAAGCACAAAATCAGTGCCCAAGGTGAAAAGGGTGCTTTGAAGGAAAAAGAGAAAATACATCCTAAAGGCAGAATGGACCTCGGCATTACCAAGAGGGCAGGTACAGCAAAGTCCATTGCTGCTGTCTTTTTCTAGCTTCTCTGATAGTGGATCCAGGTGACCTGACCTGGTCTCTTACTAGAAGACAGGCATCAGGTTCCAAGTTAGGCACATTCTCATAAGATTGGACCCAGGTGCAGGGATCCACTTGCCCTCATGTGACGCTTGGGAGCTGCTGCTCTGTGCCTGTGGTTAACAAGTGTCTTCAATTAGCAGGTTGTGCCCAGTTGCTCCAGCCTCATGGCTATCCCCTCATCTACCACCTCAAAGGTAGTCACTGAATGCTTCTCAAGGCAGGAAACCTGTGACATTGTGATTTATAATGAGAGAGAGAGAGAGAGATCCATCCCTTGGAATCTGAAAAGTGATGAATATTTTAGGTGAGCTCCTGGGTAGCCTAAAGACAGAAACCAGAGATGCCAGAGGTGCAGACTTACAGTTGTCATCTCAAATAGGGGCATCTTTGTAAGACTGAGGCTTTGACTTCTTGGATCTGACCTAATTCCAAGGATCAGAATTGAATTTTTGGTAGAATGCCCATCTGCTAGCATAGAGTTGGTTGATGTGAGAGAAGAATACACATATCTGCTCACAGACTGGTTCTGTGTTAGTGTGACAGCAGGAAAAAGTTTGCTTTTTCTACCTCATGAACTTCCTCTGGGTACACACGTTAGTTTTATGAAGAACTAGGGTATTCAGGTTGCACACTGGTGTCCTAAAATCCAAACCCTGCCCAGAAATATATCCTATCTGACAGAGAGAATGTTATCAGAAAATTGAATTAATAGCAAACAGAACAGCTCATAGTAGAATAATCTTTCCACTCAAAGGAAAGTCACCATTGGACCCAAAGAATAGTATGGCATTCAGACTCCTGAGATTTGTTACTTTTGTTGCATAATGTATATAACAGACCAATGATCTTTGGCCCAAACAGACAACAAGAACCTTGACAAAAGGAACCAAACAAAGGAGGATGAGCCAAGACTTGCATCATTCTACGTAGAGACTGAAAGCAGCTCTTAATATTACAGGTGAAAATAGTAAATTTTATTTCTATTAAAATATATAGGGCTTTCCCCTTAACATCTAAGGAAGAGATCAAGTCCAAATTCTTGAACCTAGTGTGAAACATAAATCTTTTGATATTAACAGCACTTGAAAAAGCAATTGGGATCTTTCTATAGTAACCCCAAATGGTCAATGGAAGCATCTGAATCACTGAAGTAACATAGGGGTTTTCTCATAACCTTTCTTCTTTGGCAATAAGGGGTTCGGCTGGAGCCTGCAAAGCAAAGGGAGCAATGAAATGATGGCAGCCTGGGGAAACCAGGCAAAATGCTGAGGTAAGAATCTAAGGTTCCTAACATTGGACACTCTCCAATGATGATAAGATAAACCGTCTCACTGGAGTCTTGTGGGAATGAGGTAATCAAAATTATGCTACGGTCTATTATGCATAGAATGATGAACAGATGTTTTCCATCTCTTCTGAGGAGCCAACAAGTAGGAAAGGGCACACACTGCAGCAGAAAGCAAGCAGCCATGTTTCTCAGCTCTGGCAAACATCAGCATCACTGAGCCACAGTCTCACAGGGTCCCAATGACAGGCACCCAATGACTCCACCAGAGGTGGCCTGTGGACTCCATTAAACCCTGCACATAAGTACACCACAAGGAAGAACTTCTTAGAAGCTTAAATGATGAAAGAAATTACTGAGTCTCAGAGGCCTTTCAAAGTTGAACAGGGACTCTGCTTTTCTAGGAACCTATGAAAGGTCTAGAAACAGAAGGAGGGGGATGTTGAGAGAGAGGCTTTTTGTTTGATGATGGTGGTGGTGGGTTTTTTTCTGAATAAATCTGCTAGTTGTGGTGACACGTGCCTATAATCCCTGTGCTCAGGAGGCTGAGACAGGAAGATGAAGGCCAGCCTGGACTACGGAGTGATTTCAAGGCCTCCATAGTGAGGCCTTGTCTCCAAATATTAATTAGTTAATTAATTTTTTAAAATGTTACTTGGCTACATCAGCAGGAGGCTAAAAAGTAAAGGCTAGAATGGAAAGAAGTCCAGACTGGAAGTAATTTTTTTGAAGTTCTTGCCTCCCTTCTGTGTTATTTGGCAACAAATCACCTAATTGTGGGAACTATTCTGGGACACAATTTTCTTCATGAGTGAAAGGAGATTAGGCTGAAATTTCTAGATGTGACTATCCTGGTTTTCTATTACTTTGGAACAAGTTGCCAACTAGTGGCACAAATTGATTACTTCATATTTCTGGAGGCCAGAGAAGCCAGGCTTGGCCAGGATGGATTCTCTGCTCAGAAAGACACTGGACTGAAACCATGGGGCCAGGCCAGATTGAAATACTAGAGTTCAAGGTTGTAGTCTTCACAGATTGATATGTTGAAACCCTAACCCTCAGCGTAACTATATTTGGAGATACAGTCTTTCCGGGAATAAATAAGGATAAATGAGGGCAAAAACCTAGGGCCTAGTCTGATCAGACTAGTGGTTTTATAAAAAGAGAGAACATCAAAAATATCTCCACCTCAGGTGGGGGATTTAGCTCAGCAGTTCAAGAGCTTGCCTGCTAAGTATGAGGTCGTGAGTTCAATGCCTCGTACCAAAAAAAAAAAAAAAAAAAAAAAATCACCCCATACCAAGTCTCCCTCCATGTAACACACGGACAGAGGAAAGGCCAGATGAGGACAGAACAGGAACCATAAGCCAGGAAGAGAGGCACAAGAAATCCAAATACTGCACTTGTCAAATTTATTCCATGTAAGGACATAAAATGGAAGCTTTCACAACTGAAACCCCTTTAAAGATCAGAAACCAACCCTGCCAGTACCTTGATTCTGGACTTTCAGCCTCTAGAACTATGAAAAACAAATTTCTGCTGCTTCATCCACCCTGTCTGTTGCGACTTAAACTGACATGAATTCATCTTCCAAGTTCTCATGCACATGGTGGCAGAATTCAGTTCCTTGCAGCCCCTGACTCTTTGCTGGCTGCGGCCAGGGGCTGCCTTAGCTCTTACAGCCTGCACTCCTGGCCATGTGGTCTCTTGCATCTCCAAATCAGCAATGGAGAAATTCTTGCATGTTCGATCCTCCTCAGCCTTCAACTCTTTGTCTTCTCCTCTTTCTGACCCAGATTTAAAGAATCCACATTATTAGGTCAGGCTTACTCAGATAATGTCTCGCTTTTAAAGTCAAAAGTTTTGGGGGGCTGAGCATTTAGCTCATTGGCATAAGTACTTGCCTGGCAAGTGCATGTAGTGACTTTGATCCCCAGTACAAAAAAAAAAAAAAAAACCAGACAGGTTTTGAATATAATTACATCTGGAAAATCTCTCTAAGCAGCACTTACTATATGTAGAGCATACATGTAGAGCATCCAGGAAATTAGGAATTATAATAGGATTTTGCCTACCATACCCCTTCCACAATATCAGCTAAGCATTAATGTTTTTTAATTTTACCATGTAAAGAAAGTTATTTAATTATCTTCCTATTATTTATAATGTCATGATCCTGGAAAATCTGGACACATTTCATTGTACCATCATATAGTTTTGAGTCTTATGTTTTTCTTTTAAAACATAAGGTCATTATTTTTACCTGAGAGATTGTATAAAGTGATGATTGAAGAGTTTCTTTTTATTCCAAAAGCTCAAAAGAAAGCAAAATGTTTATTTAAACTATTAAATTTCATATATAAAAATACAACTGAAAATATTTAAAATAATTTAGTTAACAAATTCTTAAATGCTTCTTTAGGAATAATCTAATCAGGTGAAAACCTTTACAGAGCCCCAAATACAATGAGGATGTTCTGCTGAAATTAAAAGTGTGCTCCTTGGCCCAGGAAAATACAGAAGCACCTCTGTATGGGACATGGTCTGAAAATCACCGATTTAATCCAACTCCTTCAGTTTACTATGACTTCCAAGTTTAGAAACAAGATTTGCCTTATTTAGACCCATATATTTAAATTAGTATCAATGCCAAGCCTACAATTCAGATTTCCCAAGGCTTGATTTAATGTTCTTTGAAGTCATCATGTTCCTCTGGCTATGGTCTCTCTCTGAATTTTTTCCACCTAGTGAACATTCTGAATCTACCATGAGTTTACACATACTTAGGTTATATTGTTTCAGCCTAATACTCAGGGAGGTTCCTCTACCCTTGCCACATCTAGTTGATTAAAAGTAACTAGTGAGCTCTATCAGCCAGGAAATTTAGGGACCATAATAAAATTTTGTCCCAAACTACTGTGTAAATAGTATTCCTTTGGTCAAAGCAACTAGTTTGGAAATGAGTTCATGGTCTAATATATGCTGCTTACTAATAAGGGAAACATTACTGCAAAAAGGATCTTTCACTCTTCTGAAAGAGTCAGGAAAAACAATACCCTGCAATTGATAAAACAATTCAAGATCTGATTAGATTAAAATAATCAGCCTCAAATCAGGTATGGTAGCACACTTCTGTAATCTTAGCACTCAAGAGGCTGAGGCAGGCAAATTGTTGCAAGTTCGAGACCAGCCTGGGCTACAAAGTGAGCCTAAGACCAGTCTGAACTGCATAGTGAGACCCTGTCTCAAAAAGACAAAAAAAAAAAAAATTAATAATAATAATAATAATAATTAGCCTCTGGCTTCGCTGTCTACCAGGAGCAAAAGTAAATAATCACTGGAGAAAGAACATTTTCCAGGGTCACAAACACTCATAATTTTTTATATATAACACAGAGCATTCTATCTAAAATTTCCAAACATCACAAAGAACTGCCTAATCAATTCCTTTTCTTAGACTTAAGCAGTTGTAAAATGACCCTCAGCCCTTCTGCACCCCTTAAGAATAAGGGATCAAAATCTCAAGGGGAGAAATGATGTAGGATAGAAAAAATAAGGATGGGAAAGACATAAGGAAAATTATAACTAAAAATTGTATTTTTAAGAAGACTCCATCTGCATGTGAGTCAGTGCCATTTGCTGACTGGGGATAGGGACAACAGGGCCACACAAGGAAGCAAGCCCAGTCTGAGAACCAGAGCCATGTGTGGGCCACCACCAGGCTGGGAACACACAGAGCCCAGCCTTTCCCTATGACTCAGTACCATTCATGGACTGAGGGTAGAGAGAACAAAGTCACACCAGGAAGCAAACCCCAGTCTGGGAACCTGAGCCATGCAAGGGCCACCACTGGACTAGAAACAAACAGACCCCAGCCCCTTCCAGTGTGCAAGCTGGCAAACAAGAATACCAATCCCACCTGTAAGCAACCGCCTGTGATGATAGCTGTCAAGGTAGCGTGCAATTGGATGCCTATGGCGCTTTTGTGTTTCACCAACATTGCAGGTCTAGGGCCAGTGGTCTGATTATAGGTTCAGAGGATGGGTGTGCATTGTGACATCTAGCGGGGATCTCATTCTGGGGTTGAAGCCATTGTTGATTCCCTTTAGTCTTTTGGAAATCCTACATTTTTTCCATTGTTTTGTTCAGTTGGGTTTTATCCTCTTTTGTTCTATCTGAAGCTATCTGCAGCTATTTTGGAGATGTCGGAGCATTATGGTAACTATTGTTGATTTCATAATGTTTTGAAGTCCTGTATCTCTTACACTGGTTTGTTTTGATTGGTTTTATTCTATTTTATCCTCTTTAAAATAAAATTTAAAAAAAGACTCCAACTGCAAGACACAGTTACCCAAAGTGATTCATATCAGTAGTCCCTAGGTTTGTTTATGCCTCTTTTTTTCTAGGTCCATCACACCTAAAATTCCTTAAACAAAATTAAATTAGCTTAATTGGTAAAGGGCAGAAACCTGAGATTCAGAGTTTAAATAATTTTTTTACATAAAACATCTCAGATTACCCATTTTAAAAAATGGTGTGACTTATGTTTTTCACCTGTAAAACAGGCCATATCTTTCTGTGGGTGGGCCATCTTTTTTTTTTTTCATAAACCAAATCCAAGATGGAACTACCTATAGATTGATAAATTCCACAGATTTCCACCACCAGTAACACTTAACTATTCCCAGTTCCAAGATATACCTCTCTCTCTCTTTCTCTCTCTCTCTCTCTCTCTCTCTCTCTCTTTCTGAAACTATTTCAGTGAGACTGTACATTTATTTGTTTATTTATTTAAAGCCAGGCTCTTGCTGTGTAGTTGAGGCTGACCTTGAACTCACCATGTAGCACAGGTGGCCACGGCCCCTGAGTCCAGAGCTACCATAGATAACCGGAGCACAGCAGTTGCTGTTGTTTATCGACCACCTATGATGGGTGGCTCTGTGGATTTAAAATGACAGATTGAGGCTCTCTATCCCAGTTCCTCAGAATGGAGTTTTTAAGGGAAATTGGGGCTTTAAAGATAAAACTGGTTATTTTGCATTTTAGAATCCTCATTACTTAGGAACTTAGTTGGGAGTGGCTACACCTTCCTTCAGTGGGAAGTGGGCTGCATTCCATGCCACTGGGGAAATTCAGTGTATTTAAATTCCTAAACCTCAGGAATTCCTAAACCTCAGTTTAGTAGGGAGTGTATGAAATTCCCTTAGTCAGCAGTCAGCCACATCACCTATTCCCTGAATAAATCCATTCTTAGTCTGAAGTGCTAGCACACTGTCTATTCTTATTTTAATTTTTATCACCTATCACCTAGTCACCTATCACAGGCCCTTCTGCTAGCTAGCTGCTTTATATATAAGCTAACTAAATAAATTATTTTCTACAGATGACTGTCACAAAGGTAATTCAAGAACTAGGTGTATAACTCAGGGGTAGATTACATGCTTAGAATGTGCAAGGCCCTGGGTTTCATCCCCAGCCCCCAAAATGAAACCAAACAAAAGATAATAGATAATTTAAGAGAAAATATACAAAATAAAACTGAGAGACAGACAACCAGAGAGAGAGAGAACAATTTAAAAAGAGCGTTAAATACAAAAGAATGGGATTAAAATGTAAAACATAGGTAGTTAGACTTCCAGACAAAAGGAGACAATGAGAAGTAATATTTTTAAATGATAATGCTAAGAATTTCTAAAAATAATGAAAAAGTCCCAGGAAGAAAGAAACCAGTTCACCCTTCTCGTGAGCTGGCAGAAGCCATGCTGGATCTGGGTGTACAAGAAGCCAATTCACCCTTCCCATGAGCCATGCAAACCATGCAGGGCCCAGGAAGAGGGAAGCCAGTTCACCCTTCCCATGAGCCATGCAAACCATGCAGGGCCCAGGAAGAGAGAAGCCAGTTCACCCTTCCCATGAGCCATGCAAACCATGCAGGGCCCAGGAAGAGGGAAGCCAGTTCACCCTTCCCATGAGCCAGTCGGTGTGCAGGCTGAGAATCAAGAAGTGCCCCTGCACCCACCATAAGCAACCAGGGGGTTCAGAGGACAGGCTGAGTTGATAGCAACTGAGGTACAAGAAAGCTAAATGCTCGTATTGTTTGATTGACCTTGCAGGTCTAAGGCCAATAGTCTGAGCATCTAACAGGAGTGTAACAGTATGCAATATAGAAAATATGCAAGATTTCCTTCTGTCTTGTTTTTGAAACCAATATTGTTTTTGTTTGATTGTCTGTTTTTTGAGACAAGGTCTCCCTATGCAGTTTGGGCTGGCCTTGAACTCACTTTACAGCCCAAATTGGCTTTAAACTCACAATGATCCTTCTGCCTCAACCTTTTGAGTGCTGGAATTACAGGCATATGCCACCACACCCAACTTGAAATCCAATATTGTTCTCACTGTTTTGCTTTGTTCCAATTTATTGTTTTGTTTTCTGTAATGTTGTTTTGATTGGTTTTATTCTGTTTTGTTTTATTTGATTTTACTAAGTCTGATGGTATGGACAAATATTGTGAAGATAACAAGATGTATTATAGTAGCCATTGTTGATTTCCTATTATCCTATTTTGAAGTTCTGTACCACTTTCACAGTTTTGTTTTGATTGGCTTTATTAGGTTTGATTTTGTTAAGTTTTATTCTTTTTAAAATAAAAAAATGAAAAATATCAACACACAATTTCAAAAGAAATACAAAGTTCAATTAGTATAAATAAAAAGAAAATCATATCTAGGTGCAACAAAATAAAACAGCTGAAAAATCAAAGGTAAAGAGAATATTTCTAAAGCAGTCAAAGTGAATAAAATTACCTTCAGGAAAAAACAAGATTCTTCAGCTAACTTTTCAAAAGAAATAATGGAAGCCAGTAGATAGTAGAATATCTTCAAGGTGCTTTAATCTAAAATATTACATGTAAGAAAAATATCTTCTAAGAATGAAAATTCAATAAATCCATGTACAAACAAAATTGAGAGATCTTTTCACCAACAGATACACAAAAGAAGGAGGAGAAAGGAAGGAAGAAGGCTAAGGGTAGATTGTTTGGTTGTTTGTTTGTTTGTTTGTTTGTTTTTGAGACAGGGTTGCACTCTGTAGTTCAGGCTGGTTTTGAACTCACTTTGTAGCCCAGGCTGGCCTTGAATCCTCGGCAATCCTCCTGGGTCAGCCTCTGGAGTTCTGGGATTGTAGGTGTGCACCACCAAACCTGGCTGGTTTAGGGTTGATTGGAAAAATACAAAACAAATAGGATACTAGATTAAATCTAGATTAAATACAAATACAATGCTCATCACAGTAAGTATTCCCTGACTAAATATTCTAAAAGACCAACATTAGCAGATTAAATAACAAAAACAAATTTCTCTATTTCTTATAAGACACACATCTTACATGTAAAGATATAGAAAGACCTAAAGTGAAAGACAAGACAAGATGTACTATGGAAACACTAAAAGAGTTTATTTACTTTTTCCAATATCATACAGCATAGACTTTTTTGGCAAGCATTATTACAGATGAAGAAGAACTCTATTTAGATAAACATCCCCAAAAGCGAATGCACTAAAGGCTTTGGTTCCCAACTCTCAATGCTACTAATGTGTAAATATGAAGAGGTGGGGCTTAGCCAGAGGAAATTAGGTTGTTGGGGGTATACCCTGGATTTAGAGACCCTGGCCTTTTCCTGTTTCTCTCTTTTTGCTTTCTGACTACTGTGAGGTAAGCAGCTTTTTCCAACTATGATTACTGCCCCAACAGAGCCTAAAAGTAACACAGCAACTGACCATGGACTGAAACTTTCAAAATAAACCTTTCCTCTTGTTAGGTAGATTGTCTCAGATATTTTGTCACAGTGATGAAAAGCTGACACAGGGATATTTTAAAATGATAAAAGAATTATTTTAGCAGGAAGTTACAACAATTTTAAATACTTACATATCTAATAATACAACCTACAAATAAAAATGTAAAAATATTCACAGAAGTAAAAGAGAAATAAATTTACAGTCATATTGAAAGCCTTTAATATACCTTTCCAAATACTTGATAGAACATGCAGACAAAAAATAACTAAAGATAGAAAAATATTTGGACAATGCAATTAACTTGCTCTATTTACATAGAACTTATAGAGTCATTTAACAACCACAGAAGATGTACTTGCCAAAACTAATAGTATGCTGGCTCATAAAGCAAGTCTCGGTGTGATGTCTGGGGAAGGTTGTACGTCACACTACACCATGCCACGTGATGTCACTGCTTTCCTGGAACACACCGTTCCTGGGTATCCTAAATCCTGCACTGTAAACAACTAAAGAAGCAGAATTTAAAATAAAGGAAGATGATTTATTTGAAGGTGGAGGTAAGGGAGCGAGACATTACATTGGACAGTGACTTACTCATGGATTTCTTTCTGTGGTTCCTTTTATTGAGATCCTTGCCCCACATTGGCTCCTGGAATCCGACTTTGGCTTGTCTTTCATCCTAACCCTGGAGTTCCCCCAGCCAGGACTTTTCTCTGCCTTTTCTCTTTTTTCTTTCTTTTTTTTTCTTTTTTGTGTGGTGCTGGGGATCAAACTCAGGGTCTCCTGCATGCAAGGCAAGAACTCTCTTTTCCTTGTCCTCGAGTAGGTGGAGGCCTTATGGAAAGGTAGTTTAGGCTTAAAGATTAAGGAAAAGGCAAGTGTGTGATTCTCACATTAACCACATTAACCACACTACCTGGGACCTTCCTAGATCTAGTTTCTTTGTCTAATTGCTCAAATCTAGCTGCAGAGGTGGAAGATGCCTGTCAATTTTTAATAAAAATCAGTGAGGCCTTCACCCTATCTTTTCTAGGTTACAAGGGTCCTTACATGAGTGTGAGCACTGGACTCAATGCCCAGTACTGCTAAAATGAAAAATAAACCAAAATATCAAAATCTTACAGAGTATGTTCTCTGATCAAAATGAAATTAAATCAGGACTCAATAACAGAAATACAGATAGAAGTTGTCCATATTTTTCAAATTAAACAATACATTTCAAAATTACCCATGAGTCAAAAACTAAGTGACAAAATTAGAAAATACTTTTAGCTAAGTGAAAAAAGAAGGTACGAACATGGAAAATTGTGCAGAAGAGCTACATATATACTTAGAAAGTTTGTGGACTTAAATGAGTATGTCAGAAAAGAAAAAACAGTGGAAATCAATTATCTTATCCTGCCAACTATACCAGTCACTGGATTCATTACCCACTCAGATCCAAAGTGTTCTCTTTTTAATTTAATTATACTTGAAAAGGTTCTATTACAAATAAGGTCATATTCCCAAATATCAGAGGTATTTTCACATATCAGAGTAAGGGGCACAATTCAAACCAAGATACGAAGTAATGAAAAGATAGCCTGTCTGCCATACTTGTGTATAGATTTAATTCTACCTCAATCAAAATTGAGACAGATACATTTGTGAAAATCGACAAGCTGATTTTAAAACTGTATGGAAATAAAAGGACAATGCACAGTGTCTTAGTCACTGTCTCATTGCTGAGACAAAGAACCCAATATTCACAGGTCAAAGAAGGAGAGGTTAGTTTTGGTTCACAGTGTGTAGAGATTTTAGTCCACAATTGACTGACTGCAAGGCAGAGCAGCATGGTGGAGAGGAATGGCAGGGAAGACACAGCAACCAATCAAGGGTAGAAGGACACATATGTGCACCCTTCCAGGCCATATGCACTGTGACCCCACTCTTCCCACCAGCCTTCACCTCCTGGCATCACATTCAGCTAGAAAGCCATCGGTGGATTAATCCAGTATCATACACCATGATCCAGCCACATCACACAAGCTCCACCTATGGGGCCATGGGGTTTGGAGGGACATGTAGATATAAGATGTAGCAAACAGTAAAGTCAATTTTGAAGTAGAAAAACAAATCAAAGGACTTACAGAATGTGAATAACAGAAACACTGATATAACAAGTGTTGTCTCAATTAGAGCTGCTCTTGTGAGAATGAAGTGAAACAACTACTAGAGAAGATTCTTTGGCAGTGAGATAACAGAGAATTGGAAGATTCACAGATCTTATCCTGTATCAAAAAATAATTATAAGAATATAAGTAATAATTGAAGCAAGGAGGAAATTGGTGATTACCAACACCATTCTCCAGATTTGTTCTGTGTTTGGAGTTCTGTGAGCAATGCTGGAATGGCTGGGATGTAGTCCCTCCAAAATTCAAGCACTGCTAATGTGAAGTGTGGCCTTAAGAGATGATTAGGCCAAGAGGGTTCCTCCTCCATGAATGAGATTAGATGTCCCTATAAAAAAGGTCCCTGGAAGGATAGAGTCCATGGTGGATCACTCAGGACCCCTTCTGTCTCTCTGACAGAGGCTCTCTTTCTCTCAATGAATAAATTCTGCTCCTAACCTCCAATAAATAAATAAATAAAATTTTAAAAAATTTAAAAAAAAACATTGACAGAGAATTAGCTACCTCTTTCTCTTCTGCCTTCCATTACGTGAGGACAAAGAAGAAGAAAAAAAGTAGTTGTTAACACCTTGATCTTGGACCTCCAAGCTTCCAGAACTACTGGAAAAAAATGAGTTTCTTTTATTTTTTATGAATTACCTCATTCCAAGTATTCTGTTGTAGTAGCACAAAATGAACTAAGAGACATCACATATACAAATCATGGAATATTACATTTTATACTCTGATAATTACTAGGTTGAATGACATCTTCTTGGGAGCCATTACCCATAAGAACACACATTCCAAGTTTATTTACATCAACTGTTTAGTTGCATTCAGCTAAAAAGCATTTCACAGACAAGCACTTCCCATTAGTTTTACTATTAGTATGTTTGCCAGGTGGCTTTTCATTAGCATTTTTACAAGAAGATTGTCTTAGTTACTTTCTTGTTGCTGGAACAAAATAAACAACACCCATAAGTTAAAGGAAGGAGATTTATGTTTGGCTCACGGTTTGTAGAGATTTCAGCCCATAGTCAGCTGGCTCCAAAGCATGGCAGAGGAGCATTGCAAAGGAGAAACAGCTCATGTCAGGGTGGTGAGAATCAGAGAGGGGGATCAGGGAAGGACTGGGGATACATACCCTCCAGGCCATGCCCACAGTGACCCAGCTCCTCCCATCATACTTCACCCAACACAACACCCAGCTAAAAACCCATCAGTGAACTAATCCGATACCATACACCATGATCCAGTCAGTTCCCAAAAGCCCCACCTATGAGTACATGAGGCTTTGGGGGAACAACTAGATATAATCCATAACAAGGATTTATCTTGATCATGTTTTTTTTTTTTCCCAGGCATCCCCAATAGAGGGCAAAAACTGATTACTACCAACTGTTTTCTTCCCAGACAATATTTATGAAAGCTGAATGGGTATCTAATCTAATACACAAAAATTCTCTTTTATTTCTACCCAACCGAAATGCATTAGTATGGGCACCAAAAGACAAGTAGTTGCTCTTTCTAAAGCAACTCTATATGTGGTATACATAACTGGAAACAACACAAAATGTTCATCAACAATACAAAGGGCAAATACATTGTGGCATATGCATAGTTCAATACTATTTAGCAATGCAAACTGATTAAATGCTTTTAGGCCCAACAACATGGATACATTTCACAGACATAATCTTGAGTCAAACTCAAAGGTGTGCAAACTGTATTACTCCATTCAAGTTAAGTACAAGAAAGGAAAAATAATCCTTGGTGTTAGAAATCAAGGAATACTCACTGAAGAAAGCATTAGCAATGGGAAGGGCTTCTGAAATGCCAGCAATCTATTTCATTATTTGAATGGTGACTATGTGTGTGGATTCACAGTGTAATCACTTGTTGATTAGTAGAGTTATGACTTGCACGCTTTTCTGTATGCATGTTACTTAACATTAAAGTTTCTCTTTCAGTTTGTTTTTAATTCTTCACTTCCTACCAGCCCTGCTGAACATTCACTATTCTCATTATAAATGGATGTGTTTAGACCCTAGTTAACTGAGAAAAGAACAGTGATTGGTTAGAATGCTTGTTTCCTGCCCTAGCTGATTATGTTCCCTTCTAAACTCAGCTGCTACATAGCAGCCTAATCCTGTTTTCCAGCCAGGAAAAAAGGCAGAGATGACCTCTCCTATCTAGAGGAAATTCCTTTTTTGTTCAGGATTATCTCCTTGGGAAGTTCTTGCTGGCCCTTGGAATGTTCCTCTCGGTTTTTCTTACTTTGCTTTGTCCTTCCCAGTATCATCTATATTTTTCAAATATTTCCCATTATGAAAAACTCCTTGATGAGAACTAGAGCCAAGATATTTGGTCGTATATTATTCTAGATTTTTCTGTGAGATATTTTTAAAGTAAGATTAACGTTTAATTCTGTGGACTTTGAATAAAGCAGATGATCCTGTCTTAAAGTAGTGGGCTTCATCAAATCATCTGACAGCCTCAAAAGAACAAAGAGAACAAAAGATACACACACACACACACACACACACCACACCAGACATCTCACACCACTTCTCTGCCCCAAGAGAGGGAATTCTGCAGCAGACAGCCTTTGTACTTCAACTGCAGCATCAGCTCTTTCTTGGACCTCTGAGATTCCAGCCTGTACTGCAGAATTTGGACTTGGAAAGCTCTGCAGTCACATGCGCCAATTCCTTAAAATAAGTGTGTTTAAACACAAACACACACACACACACACACACACACACATATCCTATTGTTCTATACGGTTAGATATCTAAACATGTAAATAAACATTTTAATACACATATATGCCAAGGACTTTTTTTTTGGTTTTGATTTTGTGCTTGCGTTTCTGCTTGTTAGAACAATTGGGAATGTTCTTCTGTTCTTCTGTCTTGGGGCTTGTTCACTTCCCCAGTACGTGCAATCAAAATAATTCTGAATTTCAACCACAACAAAACTCTGTTGTTTTGACCTTGGACACAGCACCATTTCTTTGGTCTACCCTGTTTTCTATACTGGGACATTTCTAAAATTTTTTTTCTAATGAAAGGAATCCTGAGTATTCTCGACAACAGTTTAAAAGTCCAACCTTCCAGAATGTGAGTCTGTCCCCCATTTCTTCTGCTTCCTCTACCTCGGATTCTGCAGCCGCAGCAGCAGCTGCAGCATGACGTGCACTTACTGAAAACTCAAGCACTTCACGCATACAAGTTTTAATCATTACCCAACAGAGCAACCCAAGTAAGTATAGGTAACCTGAAGAAGACCTAGGGAGTGCATATCAGTGGCCAAGAGCATTGCTTGTCTTGATGGGCCTAAGGTTGACATTCTGACTCCAGAGTCTAGAACACTCTTCCACCTGCTTCTCATCCTATTCTAAACCTAAGAGGTATATGTATTACGTTGGACTTGGAATAAAAAGCTACTTGTCTAGTTAAAGAACAAGATTTGATCCCTATGGTTATTTGGCATGTAGTTGTCTAAATTAATGTTTATCTCAAATCAAATGTCCTGGAGGAACAGGGAATAATAAGGCAATATGCTTATGTAAAAATTCCATGAGGAAATGCCCAAATTAATTATTCAATATAAATGGTAATCTTTTTAAGTTTGTAGCCTCTCCTTTCTGCAGAGAAACCAATCTTGGCTTCTATAACAATTTCCTTTTTTTAATTCATGTGTTTCTGTGAGCCGAGTGTTCCATCTAGTGGCCATCATTAAAACTTCAGGGACATACGCAGGATAAGATTTACCACTACCTGTAAGTTCTCTGCCATTTATAGCTTTCACTTCTCAGTCAAAATAACTATTTCTGCAAAACAGTTACTGTAATCCTAAAATGTGTTTACCTTTCACTTTTAGTTGGAAGACATAAAATTAATAGGGGGATTTGTGGATAGAGCTGTAGTTTGGGAAAGTGTCAATGTGCCTTAAGTTTTTCCTCATGTCTGACATTTCCAGACACCAAGAGCTTCAAAAACAATTGTCTGTCCAAAACCTTTACCTTATGCCAACCTCCAACCACCATCACTACTACTGGCCTGTCTAAACAATCTTTCTCTTACTAGTCCTGTCTCCCATTCCTTTCAAATATACAGAACTCAAATCTCCCAAAGTCATTATTTTTTTCCCCAAATTTGCTTTTTCATTGATGTTTGCTGTCTTACCAAAGGGTGCTAACATCTGGTCAGCTCCACAGTTCAGACACTCAACACCCCACTACCCATTCCCCATTCCCCACAAACACACCCATAGAGCTCACATCCAAGATTCACCAGTGCAGCTTGACACACCACTTTCACATACTTCCAGCATCTCCATCCCTTTCTAAAGACCCCATCACCACACCTCTAGATGATTGTTTCGTGCCTCTCCTGGTCCTGTGTTACTTCAGTCCATACTCCATGCCATTCCCCAATTACTTTTGTACAAATTTATGCTCATTGCACACTTTTTTGGTGAGTTATGTTAGACAAGGTAACTAGGCATAATTTGAAATGGGGAAATACAATAAATATAAGACAGACCAAAGATCTGAGTGCAACTGTAGATGATAACTGTGAGTTTGTGATACACTGTATGTTTATGTACATTCAATAAATATAGACACACACACAAAGTTATGAGTGAGGTAAAGCCCTCTGTAAACATAGTTCAAATACAGAAGCTATAAGGAGATTAGGAAAATTTAACAGATTTTAAAATGTAGTAAAATAATGTAATAAGAGAGTGTGGGGACTTCCTTGGTCAGAGATCAGAGAATCTGCCCTTTCCATCAGTGTATCTTGGTACATGTAAATAAGAGAACTGTTCCTTCTTACCCAGCAGTGAAGTCATCTGTTTCCCTTTTATATTCAAGTTGATAATATTGATGAGATTAAAGTATAAGCTTTCCTACTTTGGTCACTTAAAACCAAGCTTCCTCTATTTTCTAATAATAATTTCAGGTAATGACAACTTCTCAGACCAAAAGCAGAAGACTTAGGAAGTTTGGAGTATACTTCATTCTTCTGTTCTTGTAACTCATATAAATCAACTTTTTAGAATGAAACAGCTGAGGTCTTGCTCTGAGAACAAGTGTGAGCTTGTCAACTCTTGAAAGAAAGAGAAAAAGAAACACCATGTAGAACTTTTCCAGAAATAGGCTCATGCCACAGTACCAGTTAGTACCTTTGGTAATCATCTCCCCCCACCCCCTGAGGGCCCCCAAAAGTTCTGTCCTGATTCAACCACCCAAAGCCTTAACACTGAGAGTTAGAAAACCAGGAAGCCCGGAGCAAGGAAACCTAACAGACGAAGTTTAGAAGAACAAAGTTTATTGGGATGGTGTACAAGAAAACTATGGCAAGCCAGGGCATGGTGGCACACCATATAATCCTGGCACTTGGAAGGCTGAAGCTGAACGATCGCCACCAACTTGAGGCCAATCTGAGCCACACGGAGCTACAGACCAGCCTACACTGCAAAGCAAGACTCTGGCTTGAAAAGAAAAGAAAAGAAAAGAAAAGATCATGGCAGATTTAACTTCGCCTGACAGAAAAGCTGGATCCAACCAACAGTGTAGCCCTCCCCAAAAGGAGGACTAGGGGAAGGGGGAGAAATTCCCTTCAAAATAGCAAAACTAATCATAGAGAAGGCTTCTTTTCCCCACTACGACCAAAAACACCTCCCCATTCATGTGCATGCACTTGTGTGCACACGCGTGCACGCACACACACACACCACATTCTTCAGTCTTTTATTATCTAATACTGCCATAACAACCAAATCCCTCATAAACTAGGAACTAGCCTGTTTCTCTCAGAGCAACTATACTTATACCTATTATTATTCTTTCCTTATACTTCCTGGCTCATGTGTGTAAGATTTTTGTACCTAAAGACTCTGAAATGGCCAAAACTGAACATTTACTAAATTAACTTCACAGCTAAAGTACACCCTAAGCCAAAATTCACTCCGTACCTATTTCCCACCTCAAATTATGCTCAGCTGCATTGTCTATTATACTTCACTCCCCAAAAATGTACAAGGAACACAAAGGACATTTTTAAACTCCCAGCTCCTTCAGCAGTAATATAAAAATGTACCAAATTGAGACAATATGAATAGTAAGCGTCCAGAGAAAAATTAGATTCCAGAAATAAAATCCTCTCATACATTACAGCTGAAAAACTAATCCAAAAATTTTGATCCCCTCCAAAATTCTTACACTGCTTAGTTTTAGACTGGGAATTTCACGCACATACCTTGGCAGTCAGTCCCCTGCCTCAGTAGCCACAGCCTGAAAATTCACAGAAGCCCCTTTATCTACTCCCAGATGAATTCACCAGACTCAAATGTCTCCCTTAAACAATCATCCAAAGAACCAACACATGTAGAAAAAGACACAGAGGACTACCAGCTCCGGCACAACACTGAGAAGACAAACAAGTGGCCAGCCTACATTATAGTTACTCCAAACAAATTATCACCTCAAAATCCCAGAACAACTCAAAACTTCATTAAGAGAAAGATGCCACCAGAAAGCCAATTGATATTATATAGCCCCGTTGCTAGAAAATAATAATTCATCTATGAATACAGCACTGGCATTTGAGAGGATTCTGTCTTCTAACCAACAATAGAAATAAGTCCACACCTCCATGTCCTCTGGAGGACTTACCTCACACTCCCTCCTCCTCAGCATCTCATTATATTTTAAAGCTTTCTAATGTACAGTTTCCCTTTGAGATTTATGTTCCTGGCATCTTTACACTTAACAAGTTCAAAATTCAAACAGGGAACAGTGACATTTATAAGCTGGCCACTTCTCAAACACTGATCCACTTAATTATCATAAGTTCTTCCTTCTAAGCCTCATTCTTAAAAGAAAATAAGACTGAATTGACCTCCAAGATCTTAATCTCTCTCCCAGAGAAATCCTTTTCTTCTTCCATTACAGTTAATAGCCTTTTCTAAATCTTCCTTTCACTTCCCAAGTATTTCTACTTTGAGGTCAAATCTAAAAAAAAAAACAAGAAAAGAAAGAGAAGCATTATATTCACTCTTCCTTGAGTTTGAGAATAAACCAAATTCATGGAGGTACCTGTATCCTAAATACAGAACCTTCAAATTTTTTTCCAAGTTTTAAGGTATACAGTGGTTCAAATGAAGTTGTTCTCACCCTAGCATAACATGGTAATGGACAAATTTTAATGAACTTCAGTGACCTTGAATTTATAACACTTGATACAACATAGTTGTAAAATGGAGAACTAAAAAATTAAGGGACATATGTGGGCTGTATGTGACTTCATTTTTTAAGAGGTGTTATTCTGTTCTGCAAATCAATGTGTATGCTTGTGCATGTATGTGTCTACTCTTAGAACTATGATTTATCTCTTAAACATGTTTCTACTATTTCTCCTGAAAGGAAGAATAAATATCTTCCTCCTCAGTAAAATGATCAATATGTGAGATATAGATAGATAGAAAGATAGATGATAGATGATAGATGATAGATGATATATAGATCTCCCAAGTTGAATATAATCATTATGTATCATAAACCTATACTAATAAAAATATTTTAAGTCTTCCCCTTCTTTTATTGCTAGTTTCAAGCATAGTATCCTACATGTAGTGATGGCAGGGTGACTTAAGGAGTATCCATATGCCTGCTGACATCAAAAATCCTATCCCTTATATTAGTCAGTCTTTTATTATAGTAACAAAATGCCTGAGATAATCAACTTTTTAAAAAAGAAAAATTTGTTTTGGCTTACAGTTTCAGAGGTTCGAATCCATAGTTGATTGGTTCCATTGATTTTGAGCCTGTGGTTAGGCAGCACCTTATGGAAGGGAGCATGTTGGGGAGCAGAATCACTCACCTCATGGCCAGGAAGTGAAAGAATGAAGAAGCTGGAGTCCCAGTAATCCTTCAAGGGAAAGGTCCTCCAATGACCCGGAGACCTCTCAGTGAGTCCTACCTCTTAAAGGTCCCACCACATTTCCAAGAGTGCCAAGCTGAGAACTAAATCTTTAACTATGCCATCGCTACAAGTAGGATACTGTGCTTGAAATTGGCAATAAAAGAGGAAGATTTAAAATATTTTTATTAGTATATGTTTATGATAAATAATGATTACATTCAACTTGGGAGATCTACCATCTGTCATCTAACTATCTCACATATTGTAGTTTTGAGGGACATTTCAGGTCCAAACTATAGCACCTTGTATGCTACTCTGATACTAATTTTCCTTGCAAGTGACCGTGAGCTGAGAGACCAGGGTCAGGTTTCTGCCCAGAGGGTAAATGTTTGCATGACTCAGAGGTGATGTCACTTCTGCACTGCTTTCTAAGTCTTGATTGAAAAGTGAGAAGATAGAATTTAAGCTACTTCAGATAACAGTTTCTTCTAGCCATAAAAATCACTAAGTTGTTTTAAGAAGTGTGCATTTTGACCAAGTTAAGATATTACACATTGGAAATAATGTAAGTCATAATGTAAATAATATACTATTAAGAATTAATTTATTGTCCTATCATAGAGCAGCTGGCAGGATTCCAAATACAGTAGCTACATTTACATTAGATTGGTAAATCTTGAGTTTGGAATAGGAAAACATAGTGCATAATTCTTGCCCAAAACGGGTACCTATCAGTAGAATCCTAAGCATCCAGAAGGCAGCCTGAGGTGCCTCATCCCTCAGAAGAATTACCAAAGAGTTATGAGGCTCTCAGAGGAAAATGACATTTGGACCTGGCCTATGTTTATCCTCGCCACAAGTTTGCGAAGGGACAGCCTCCTTGCTACTGAGGGGAAAATGCTGAACTGATTATTTTACCTCTAACGTGACCGAGAAAGCTACCATTTGCAGATTCTTTCCTTTTTTCTTTAGGTGGATCAATAAGTGTTTCTTGCCTATGGGTTTCTATCTTAGGCTCCTGCACTTTGTTGGCTCTGATTGTTGCCTTTGGGCCTCTCACTTCCCTCAACAATTCCTTCAACCCACAATAGATACCTGACACAGCTAAATTCTGATTTTCCAAATAAACTCACAGTGTCTATGTGGCTCCTCAAGTCACACTCTGTTCCCTTGGACTTTCAAATACCCTGCCTCCTCCTCCAATACAGAACTAGGCACAGTGTCGCTCTATTTCAAAATGCAATTCTGGGCACAGGAAGCACATTGTCAGTTCAGGACATTAAAAGGCTGTTAGGATAAAAAGTTATTAGGAAATACTAGTGAGCCTGATTCTACGAAGTAGCAGGGTTAATGGCACATTTATCCAATACCTAAGATCAGGAATTAATCCTTAATCCCCTGTAAGAAGAATAAGTAGAAACTGGATCACACTTAGATAAAAGTTGTGTATTATACTGAGATGTGGAAAATAAATCAATCCCTCAATCATACCCACACAATTTCCCAGGGAAAAAAATCCAGAATATTTCTATATAACCCATAGGCTTAGCATTTACAAATGCTATTCAACATATAAAAACATACATGTAGGTATCTGTAACACATGTATACATGGCTATGAAATATTTAAATACCACTACCAGTTTCATTTTTACAATTACATCATACAAATCAACCTTGTAGCTTCTGATAAATTAAAAAAAAAACCCTTGTTTTGGTTTTCAGTTTTTTTCTTCTATTTATTTTTGAAACGCCAAGCATACTGAGTATTTTGTTAATTCCATTGAATTCTCAATCATGGGTCTCTATACTTGATCAATAAATCATATAAATAATCTCTCCAATTCAGCATCCTAGATTACTTCTTAGCATTTTCTGGTTGATTATCAAATTGATAAGATTGAGAAACACCTAGAAAATTGTGTACAACTGTTAATGTTTCCAGAGATAATTGTATCATAAGGCCTCTAACATTATCAGTGGATTAATCTGTTGATGAGGTCATAATCTGATGGCATTTGGGGAAACAAAGAAAATAGGAAGGGGGCACAAGTTTAGAGAGAGAAGGTTGTGGGGGTGGGACCTAGGGAACTATTTCTAGCCTCCAGCCCCTCCCCTTTGAACTCCTCTTCTGTTCTATGCTTTCCCTTTCCGTGAGCTAAGCATGTATTAGAAACAGAAAATGCACTAAAGTGCAGTAATACTCCATGAGCAGAAAGGCCACCCTTTTGCAGACACAAACAAATCATAGCAGGCATGAGGACAGACTACCACCTTGTTGCTGCAAAAAACTAAAAACATAAACAATTTTTTAAAAATAAAGAAAAGTTCTATATCCTCCATCCCCTTCTTTCTTTCTGTGGCCTCTTAAAAAGAAGCTCCCTAGAAAATGTGTCTAGCGTTAGCCTTTTTAAAAGTAAATATTATTTTGAGTTATTTTAGATCACTGTCATAGGGGACAAAGGCATTGTTTTCACTTCTGCTACTGCTGCTCTGAACAACAAACAGGGCAGCTGAAGGTGACCTCAAACCATCATGTGCTGTTACAGATCACAGATTCCGGTTTCGCAAGGCACGGAACACATTAAACCTTAAAGCAGATGGCCCGTGCTGCATCACATCTGGTGAAGGCTTTGCTAGTTCTGAACCAATTCAGAAACCAAAATACAGACTCAAGGAAAGAAAAGTCCCAAAGTCCTTGGGATAGGAACCTTCTGATGACCCTGAGTGGGCAGCTGAAAACAGTATTTGTTCTGCAGACAGATTCTCTTCTTATTCCCTTCTTTGTTGCCTTTATTTACAAGCATGGATTAGACTGAGACGAACAGTGGGTGAATTTGAAAAACGTGGATGTTTGCTACTTACCAAGGCCTCAGAGAACATTAGAGCAGCTACCTAAGAGTCCCAGCAAATAGAAGAAATCCATACAAGACCCTCAAGCAACAAGCATTACACAGGCAGAGAACTGCTTCTCCCCAGGAAGTAGAAGCTCAATTAGAAAAGAGTGATCCAGAAATAAAAATGAATTTCACTTCGAGCCCAAAAGGGTTCCCTTGGGGTCTGCTTAAGAAAATCTAGTCCCTTAGGAGTAGCCTGGGAAGGAGAGTGAGTCATTCATTTCTCTTACATATTAAGCACTGTGAAGTTCCAGCAGGCACTATTCAACATGACAAAATGCAGAAGAACCCTAGCTAATTACAGCCCTGGAGGGAGGCAGGTGGGCAGCACTTCCCTGCCTCTGCACTGGGCCATCACACAAGTGCAAGACACCCTCTGAACCCATGGCCACAGCAGCTCAGTACCCTTGAAACTCCCATGGTTTCAGAAACCACCAGCTTGGCCAGCCCCAGAGCAAACCAAAACCCTGATAGCACCTGGGTGCTCTCCCAAAATGTTATTTCCCTTCCACTTTCAGTTACTGAGCAGAAGTAGAACAATGGCTGCCCCGAGCTGGGACTCACTACCACTGACCAGCATTGCCAGAGTGCATCCTGAGAGTTTCACTGGCTCAGGAACAGATCACAACTTCAGGTGCTGTTTCTACTGAATACCATCAATTTCTGCACCATCATAAAACTGAAAAATCCAAGTCAAACCATCACAAGTTGGGGACCATCTATAGTTGTAATTCTTTTTTGTTACTGTTTGGAAGAATAAAAGATTACATATTTTTACACATACATAGCTTGTAAATATGAAAGAAATTTGACACTAATTTTAGCCCAGCATGCCAGTATTTTACACTGTACTGTGGTTAGTTCCTGGCCAGGTGTCTTCCATTTGGCCTATAATAGTTACGCTCAATCTTTCTCCAATCCAATCTGAGCTCCAGGAGATTAACCCAAAGACACTTTGCCATCTGGCTTCTGCTAGGATTTCACCAATGGCAGACACTGGGAAGAAATCAGAGAATAGTAAGGTCAGAGATTTGTGTTCTGAGCTGCTTTGATGCCGCTGCCG